>JAHWFP010083459.1:19495-31318 GCA_023313725.1 Lithobius niger
AACGGACGTGTCTCTCACGTGGAACAATAACCAAAAACCCGGCATTCGAAAGTTGGCCAATGTTTCTTTTCATCGTTGAGTCGAACACCATAATTAGCTCTAATTATAGTCATTAGGTAATTACGGTCAAGTCAGCAAGCAAGAGATGGCAACTTTACAGCGTACTATGCTAGACCCCCATCCACGGAGGAATGGCCCAACCCTCTTTCGTTCCGACGGTACGAAAACTAGGCTACAGACACTTCCTAAACACACCAAAAACCTACGAGACTCAACCGAATAGCACAATTTATACGCTATATCTTATTTAAACAAATAAAGTAGAAAAAAAACCGGTTTTACCTTAAACACAAAAGTCGGTGACTGGGACTGGATATAGGGACGTCCTCTCGTACGTGAGACTTTCGTAGACAGGAAGTTTATACCGGAAGTTTGAGTTCAGGAATTTACGTCATGATTCCCAAATAAAATTTTCAAATAAAATTTTTTTTTATCTCAAAAATGACTAGATATGTTAGCTCGACGTCACACCTTAGCATTAAAACACATATCCGTGAGGTCTGGCCGTTTTACCGTGGATATTCGCTCGTCTGCGAGAAACGGCTGGTCCAATATCTCGTGCGTGGAGGGAAATCGATGATCGATGATTCGGAAATCGATGATTTCCCTCCATGCACGAGATATTGGACTAGCCATTTCGAGCAGACGAGCGAATATCCACGGTAAAACGGCCAGACCTCACGGATATCTATTACTTAACCCTTGTTCCTTCAAATCGCAATTTTATTTTCCCTCTTAACTGCAACGTAAAGTCTGACAATTTTTTCTTCAAACTCTCACTCAAACGACATCTGCAACGTGCCATTCCACTAAATACATCCGATAGAAAACACACTTTACAGCAGATACTCAAGAAGCAGTGGAGGGGAGGGGATGAGGCGATAGACAATATTGTATTCGAGCGTTCACAGTGTTAGTGAACTATAAATGTCAAAATGCTGTATGTATATGTAATCGAATAAAAATAAATGGAACAATGAAGAAAGAGTGGTATTCAACGGACTATGGAAAAGTTAGATAAGAGATCACTAAATTAAATTAATTTTTTATTATTATTTGACTTAAACCATTAAGTCATCAAAATAGGACAAGGCCACTTGTGAATGATGACTATGTACAACTATTCAAACAACAGAATCATCTGCAATGCAAATGAGCCTAATACAACTTAAAAGTCACAAAGAAAAGAAAAATAATGTATTCACGTACAAAATACAACATAAAAGACATGCATACCATAAATCAACATGAATCATTACATGCAACGCAAATATCTCAGATTTTTTAAATCGTAATTTCTGCAGATTAAATCAAATTTATTTATACGAAGGCTTAATTCCAAATCCCAAACCCTAGTCGGTTCTGTGAAGTGAACGGGCAAGCAGGTTCGCTGTAGAAGGCTGTCATCTTTAACTTATGGTCTAGTTATAGGGGGGCGGAAAAAAGGTCCGGGGAAAAAAGGTCCGAGGAAAAAAGGTCCGCGTAAAAAGGTCCGCGGATAAAAGGTCCGCGGAAAAAAGGTCCGAGAAAAAAGGTCCGGGATAAAAGGTCCTCGGAAAAAAGGTCCGGGGAAAAAAGGTACGGTAAAAAAGGTCCGCGGAAAAAAGGTCCGCGGAAAAAAGGTCTGGGGAAAAAAGGTCTGAAGAAAAAAGGTCCGTGGAAAAAAGATCCGTGGAAAAAAGGTCCGAGGAAAAAAGGTCCGAAGAAACGTTAAGTAGTACGACTTAGGCACTGATAAATTTTGGCGTATAACTTCTAAATTGTTCATCAAATTCAAGGTTAATTAAATATATTTATCAGTCCGAGAAAAAATATCCCTACAAAGGTAGAAGTTAAAAAATGAGATTATTATTGGGCGTTACGTCTCAATTCTCTGCCTACCTTACCTTGTACATGGGTTCCTCTAATACGAAAAAAAAAGCCTAGTCAGGAGACATTAACTCCAACCGGGAACAAAATCTTGGGAGAAACCCGGCCTCTCAAAGGAGTGATATGAAATAAAAATATTTAACGGAAACTTTAACAGAAACTAAAGCAGAGCGTATTTTCACAATGGTGAGGGTAAATATATATGCAGCAAATAATCGGCCACACGAACGCTGTTGAACGATTGCTTTCCAAATTAGGCTACGTGTTCTGTCATCTCCCCCCCCCCCTCCAGCACCTCCCAACGAGACAAGACAGTTCAAACCGCATTGGTCTACATTAATTAATAAGGGCATTATTACATTTATAATCAGGGTATTGTTTTGTATTCACACTATAAACAAATATATACATACATAGGCCTATATAATTAAAGCTAACATTTATCAGTGCCTACGTCGTGCTATTTAACTTTCCTCGGACCTTTTTTCCACAGATCTTTTTTCCCCGGACCTTTTTTCCGCGGACCTTTTTTCCCCAGATTTTTTTTCCCGGGATCTTTTTTCCGGACCTTTTTTCCCCGGACCTTTTTTCCCCGGACCTTTTTATGCAGACCTTTTTTCCCCAGACCTTTTTTCCCCAGACCTTTTATCCCCGGACCTTTTTTCCTCGGACCTTTTTTCCTAGATTCAGTTATAGTATAAGAACGATGGTTCGAAACCATGGAATGGCATTTGATTTGGCACAATAAATTTTAATAAGACAGCAACAGTTCTGACCTTCCAGGGGGGGGGGGGGCATCATCAAGGCAGTAAAACTGAAAGAACGTACATTTCATGGTCACATATAGTTAAAATTATAGATATAAGCTAGTATACAGGTATTTTTAAAACCTTACCATAAAAACAAAGGTAGCTTGAACACACAATAATTATAAGATGTCCTCCATTTTACTGTAAGATCGAAAAAGAGAGGAAACAGTCCCTACAAGTTTTCTACTTTTGTTACAGTTTAAATTTGATTATGGGGTACAGCAGCTAGAATCTCTCTCCATTCTTGGAGAATTTGATTTAGGTTAAATAGGCCGTCTTTGTTATTTTAAATTGTTAGAGCTTCTACTGCTGTTTCCGAACATTCACGATGGAAGTTGTACCCCATTTCGGTACATGGTCTGTTTATGCATTATGTAGTCCAATTGCATCACAGAGTTTCTTTTGTGACTCGTGAATATCTCCTACGGCAGCGCTGTGTTCGCAAAGACGGCGCCCTCTGGGTCGAACCGGTTTCTCCGATGAAGTGGGCTCCATCCCCTCCGCTACATTTGATAGCATAAACCGTGTTCTGGTTGTGTTGGATTGTTGAAGGGCACAAAAGTCGTGCACAGAGAAATTGGTCTGCCCTCGTTTATGTTTGGTCAGATAAAAAAATTCTGGAGAAGGGTCGGAACAAGACGGATTTTTTTCTTTGCTCAAAATTATACAAAATGTTGGATATACTCCCAGAACGTACATGATCTTGGACCATGTAAAGGGGTGTTGGGTTGTCTTCTCTAAGATTTTCATTCTTTGGTTGCTGTACCTTTTTTTTTTTTACCAATGTGAGCATGCTCTGGATCAGTTTGGGTGGGTACCCATTTTGCAAGTAACTGTCAAGATCTCTGGGTGAAAGCAAAATTTTTCCTTTACCAGAAGAAGAAGAACAACAAAAATATTGTAGTCACATTAAACTAGCATTCAAACGGTCCTAGGCCTAGGCTATAAAAGTTGAAAATTTATTCATTGGTTCGATCTCTAGGTGACATGTTCAACAAACATGTTCAACAAAACCTAAATGTTGACCTAATCTTGACACAGTGGGGAGGGAGAGAGTTACTATTACGCATTACATCCAGCAGTGGGGAGCAACAACGAACTTAACAATGCAGCGATTTGAAAAAAAAAATACCATCCCTCCTATGATGCACGCGACTAGTCGCGCTTGGAGTTGAAACCGGCAACGCGTATTAATAATTATTTTTTTAAATACGTTAAGAGGAAGCACAGTTTTAGGGATTTACATGTTAAATTCACCCCACCCTAACGGCGCATCCTGTATTAAGCCTCCCCCACAAATGTCAATAATGCCAATCGGAAGTCACAGTCTGTCCCACAGATGACGCATCGTCAGGAAGTGGGTATTTTCACACACAAACAGTGCATAAAATACTCTTTGTCTTTCAACCCAGTTTGTGAAAGGCAATCCCTTCCTCCCTTAGTCATGCGTTGCCTTTCCCTTTTAACTGTAAACAACAAAGAAATAACTATTTGGCTGGATGGGAGGAAAGATCTTGCTGGTATTTTGATACCCTTCATCCTTTTACGTTCATCCGGCTTTAAGGATGAAGAAACGCTAGTTGAACCAGGACAAATATTCTGTATTTTAGGCGTGGGGTGCGACAAATCACATTTAGGCGATTGATAAAACAGACCAAACTTCTATGAAACACAACAAACGTAGTGATTAAAACAAACGTTGTGATTAAAAGGACCCCAAATTAAAAGTTTTCGAGGTTGGGACAGAAGCGCTAAACAATGGAAACAAACGAGTAGATCGCATTGTTATTTATCCTCAAATGCCTGAACACAGCCAAACTGCTTTAGCTGCACAGACACAAGTGTCTAATTGTCGCTATGTTCATTAACACTGGCGATAGCCAGTGTTAGTAAGGGTCGACCTAGGATCTCTGTGTTAAACTTTCAACTTTGTGAGCTCATAACTCCGTCAAAATTAAAAAATTTTAAACCAAATTGGAATCTAGCCTTGACTAGTCAAGGCCTGTCTACAGTCCAAGAATTATGAAATTCAGTCCAGCCAAACCCGAGATACAGAGAGGGGCCAAATAGACAACTTCGTGTTCTTGGTCTTGGGTCTTGGTCTTGTTCTTGGTCTTGTTCTTGGTCTTGGTCTTGTTCTGGGGATGTAACTTTCATCTGTCCTCTCTACAGGTCAAACTATTTGTCCTGTAAAGCTGGTTCTTAGCTCATTTTACAGGTATTGCTCCGTAGATGTGCCCTTTCCATAAGGCCTTTTCTAATTGGTCAAGTGGTTCAGGGGTGACGGAGCTCTAAACGACCAGATTGATTGTTTTCCATTGTTTTAAACATTGTTATTATGCAACAATGCCATTTAGCAAACGCCAGCTGCAAGACATAGACTGAAGATTAAAAGATTTGTTTTCATTGTTAACACTAGCCATAGCCAGGTTAGTAAGGGCCATAGCTATTTACCGAGCTTAAAGGCGGCACAACAAAACAAATAACAAATTAATTATAAAGGTGCCACACGTACCCCACCCATCATCCACCACCACACCTATTTAATACAATTCTAAAAGTAACACGGATTAATAAACAAAAACGTATCGTTAAAAGTTAAAAGTAAGAGTCTAAAAGTCAAAACCTGTAAGGAACACGGACAAGTTTTGACTGTAAGGGTCTAGGTGTCAAATTTGGCCAGTAAGACGCTGCTAAGCATTAGACCCTTACTATCCGGTTTTTGACGAACAGCTGTCCGAAATTGTCGTATAAAGACCCATGAGATGATCCAATGATAGTGGGGGCATGGGTTTCTACTTTGCTTTAGGTTGACATTTTTTTTTCGGTTTCATAACATGGCAGCGATTCCAAGCAACACAACCTGCTACAAGCGTATGCGTGTACAACCCGTGTCTGAGTTACTAAGTCATTAATAAATAGACATAAATCGCTGGAAATAATATTAAGGAAAATTGGAAATTAGCCAACAGCTAAAATCGTACACTAGAAATAACGTAATTCAGTAAGCCACTTTTATGCACTTACGTTTCATCGGAGAGCAACGAAGAGATTAAGGCACTATGCAAGTGATCTGGGGGCGAACTAGGTGGGCGGTTTGAATCCGGGTCATGCCACTCCGATTTAACATAAGTACATAAATGTGGCTTACTAAACTACGTTATTTCTAGTGTATGATTTTCGCTGTTGGCTAACTTCCAATTTTCCTTACTAAGTCATTAACATGACCACCGGGTAGTAAGGGTCTAATGCTTAGCAGCGTCTTACTGGCCAAATTTGACACCTTTACCCTTACAGTCAATGCTTGTCCGTGTTCCTTACAGGTTTTGACTTTTAGACCCTTACTTTTAACTTTTAATGATACGTTTTTGTTTATCAATATACGTTTTATTTAGATAAGACGGACGTTAATATCATCGTTGATTCTTTGCGGGCGACACATTAGCGTGTCTTAATTAGGCAAATATCAACGTTATTCACACTTTCTTCAACAAGAAAACGTTAAACTGTGTCACTAATAGTGACTTTTATGTTGTCAGTCTCCCGATCAAACAAGTTTCAGCCCTTTCTGTGGCACTGTTATTTTTCTCAGACGTCTGAAAACAGCTCAACTGCCTTCGCTGTAAAAGACACAATAGTATAGAGCAGCGTCAAGTGACGTCATATTGCCTACGAGATAGCATCTGGAGGGCATAACTACAAGGTGCACTAGATTAAAATGTAAGGGAAAACAACGGCATTTCTAGTCAAGACAGTGCTTTGAGAGCGGATTTCTTAGGCTTAAAAAAAGTTGTTTTCTCCAGGAACAAAAGTCGCGCGTTATAGGCTTAAGAAATCCAGTCTAATAGCATTGGCTTTAGTAAGACGACCTTCTTTTTTTCCCTCCAGTGCCCCTTCCAGCTAACCCAGTAACTGGCTCCACCATAGAGTTATACACAATAATACTACGTTATGTCACTGCTCTATTGCAATTGATTTGTAATTTTGAATTTAGTCTAGTAGTGGCCATGCTGATGTAAATACTTTATCTGTATAGGAAGTACGTTAATGTTGTCGTTGAAATCTATTACCTGTCCGCTGTACGAACGAGCGAAATTCAGTGTTTATCTGCATTGTAACGCATAGTGTACAGAAGAACAACATGGTGTCCCAAAGAAATATAAAACAAAATCGAACTTGTGTGTTGTTCAATGTACGGTTTAACTGAACCAAAATCAACAAGGAACGGAAAACGAATAAGCATTCCTGTAAGGTTTCATAGACCACAATGTGACTAGTGTTTAGTCCGTGTGAAACCTTATTGCTATATTTAATTGTTTTTTTAGGAATTTTTTTAAAAATAATTTTTACTTTTGAACACGGTGGGCCTAAACTAGTGAATTAGGATGCTTCCGATTACCACTGGTTGATTATAGGCACAGCCACCTAGAGTAAAGGCCTGATCAGATCAAGACAAATTAGGCAAGTGAAATCAACCATTGACATAGAAGGAAGCGCAAGTTTGCTAGGTGCTGCCATCTCTACACCAAGCGGCGAAATTTCAAACTAACCGACCAGGGTTCCAAATTCTGTCAACAGATGACGCCACTTGGCAAATTTGCCGCGTCGTTATTTGATTCGCCGTTTTGCGGAGCATTGTTGGAGGCGAAGATGATACGGCCTTTACTGTAGGTGGCTGTGTTATAGGTCATCGCTGAAAAATGTTTAAAAACACCGTATCGTCGTGTATCACCAATACGGTGAAAACAGAAGAATACTGACTGACTTCTTGACTGAAGAATACTGAATAATTAAGGGGGAAATAATATGTTAGGTGTGTGCGTGGCTATGTGTGAATGTGATTGTCGTTAATTCTGAGCTAATTTACCTTTAAATTTTACCAATATAAAAAAAAACATGTCTCGATAATTGAAACTTAGCGTGACAAATTCGCATTTAGGCTATTCCTTCTTTGCTTAGATTTATAAATTTTTGAAGTTGGACTCTAATTTGTATGTACACTGTACTCAAAACGGAAGTAATGAGCAATGGTTGGTTTGGGGGTTCAACAGTTTTTATTTGATTTACGTGTCAAATGGGTGAATACGTCAGTAAGGTTTCACGAGGACTAAACGCTATAGCAATATTGTGGTAAGAGACTTATACACGTCGCTAGTCATACATTTTATTGTAATGACCTAAATTACGACCACATTAGGTTTCAGTATGGGCGCAAATAACCAAAGTGTTTACGAGCCGTTCCTCCCACATCCTTTCTTCATGCAGCAAACCCGGCAAAAAGGACACAACAACAGACAAAAAAAAAAGTAGCCTGCACTTCGAAGTCGAGATTCCAGATACCAGCTGCGAAGTGCCCCCTAAAAAAAATTCCCGCCGATCTTGCATTTTCTCGCGCTGGGCGCGCGTGCACGAAGCCCGCCATGGAAGAGACGCAGGTGCGGTTTCTCGATTCATATCATTTTCTCTCTGGATGGTGAATTTAGTTCAGTGACCTCCCCTTGCCATCGAGTGAAAACGTTTCGTCTAACGGATTTTTCTGTATAAAATTCAATTTGCAAGCCTCGACCAAAAGGTGTTTTCAGCAAGACGGCGTGTTATTGAACAAAATCTACCTAGATAGCTGCGGCAGACCTTCCCATCGTTCGGATTTTTGCCGTTCAGTTTCTCTGGGCCAGTAGGTGAATGTTTTCAAAATTATAGGCTACTTTGCAGTTCCCATTTAATCTTGGGAACTTCCTCTGTATAATTACAGAATTATCGTCAAGTAAAGGAAATCGTATTGACAGGTGTTAATAGGATAATAACGCTTAGCAGACAATTTAATTAAAATTTATACATTTACAAAGCAATGGCACTAACCTTGTCTGCAGGAATTTCAATTGTAATATGTGTACTATGTCATGTTTTATTATCATATACGTTATCATTTTACGTTAACAGTATAGCAATAAATTAGAAATTAAAACAAATAAGTGGCCCAAAAAACACATTGTAAACTGTAATGTATTGCCTGAAAAAAAAAAGCATCACGTTAAGCAAACAAACAAGAAATAACTTACAACGAGAATGCACGTAAGATAAGCAATCCCAGAATGCTACGAGGGAGATATGTTTGCCTTTTTTTTATGGATTTTTGTATGGGCTCTTTGTACAATACATCACAGGCTCAGTCCACCGGATCAAGCTCATACCAAATTACGAATACGCTAGTTACAAACTTGTCCCCGTCCCCTGAGATTCAGCAACGTTGTCTGGATGACCTCTAATAAAATTCGTCACTTACAAGTTCCGCATGGCCAATACATAAAACGCCTTATGTTATAGACCGCTATCATATAGCCATACATGCGAAAAATACCACTTTTGGCCTAACATCAGTTTACGCGCGTGCTGACAAGTTGTTCCCAGTCAGCGTTGCGTTGGTGAAATAAGATTTCGGTTATGTTGAATCAACTTGCCTAGACACTTCCACATTCATAAGCTAATTAGTAACACTGATATATAAGATATATATTACAAATGTAATGCAGATATAATTCATAGTCACTTACATACTACGTAGAAGGTAAGGTTTGTCTCAATTATTGGCCAAGCCTGAACTATACTTCAAGAATAAGCTGAGGGTGGTGGGAGAGAGGGAGGGGGCTGAACTAATTATCTAATGCCGTATCAATGACAAATACTAATTACTAATTCTAGTCAGAGAAATTTATGAGACTAACATGGTTAAAATGGTATTCAGTTCGCATTTGACGAAAAAGAAAACGTCTGACGAATGGCTTCGTTGGTGGGAGAGGAACGGGAAAGCAGCAATGCTCATACAGTTGGGAAAGTCATTTATTTTGCTGATTGGTAAAGGTGATACAGTATGTAGAATTGCGAATCAGCATAACAAAGAACGAACTATGGTCAACAACTAAAACAGGCGGGGTTTGGTACGACACCACTAGACCCAGTGAACTGCATGGATTGCGATTTACGAACGTACGGTGTCCAATCAATCAAATGCACAACGCAGTCATTGCTCCACTTTAATTATTTAGTCTGCAAAAATCATCCGTTTGATTGCAAAACGTAAACAGTTAATTTAAGTAATTGCCATTTTCGGCAATGCCGGCCTTGCCCCTAACTGGTACACCCAAACCCACCCAGTCACGCACACCCACATCAGTAATGCCTGACACCACATTTTAGTTTGCCAAGGTGCCAATAAAAATTGTGACGGGTGTGTTTTGTGAACATGACTCTATATCCAAGCAAGCAGCTTACTAAACTACGTTGAAATGAAGGTTAAAATAAATATCTTCTTGACATAAACAAGGAAAAAAAAAACACTTTTCTCTGAAGGAAATGTCAATGATAGTAAAACCACGAGTTTTCTGTTTCCCAAAAAATATCCATACAAATTAGGAAATGTAAGACCACTAACTATTTCTGCTACCAAAATTATGGCACGAACCAACGCTTAAAGGCACATAAATCCCTCCGTTCTGGCCGCTTTACTCTGCGTCACCTACGCTAAAATATAGTTCAAACGACCGCAGCGCGCATTGCTACGACACTAGTCATACTCATTTCGGGGCCGCTGCAACGTGACACATCGTACAACCAAGTCGCAAACTTGAGCGAAGGATTAATTATCCTTCCTCCAGGGCCGCGGCTTGCCGGCGATGTGGCGGGAGTTATGTACCGCTCGGACCGAGCCGTTTAAAACAAGCCTAATAACATTCACGCGCCACTACTGACATCTGCATCGTACCCTTAGACCAGCAAATGAAAGGTTAATCAGTTTATATAAAACTATTTCCGGTAATGTATCGAGTGAAACTGTTAAAATATAACGGAGGGAGTTATGTGCCTTTAAAGTCTTACTTGTATTCTTGAAGCATTGAGTCGACCCGTAATTTTAACAGCAGAGTTGTTAGTTGTCTTACCTATCTTGTTTGGAGACTTGTCTGGAATTGAAATGTTGATATTTCCTTCGAAAGTTTGTTGTTATTTGTAGTGATTATTTTAGAAGTTTTTTTTTTAATTGTGTGCGTAAAACGTTGTATTGTGTTTACAGAGAAACATTACTCAAACACTGGAATACTATTTATACACCTTTAGATGATATATTTCTGCATGTTATTATTATCTGAAACGGAACGAAAATGAGAAGAAATATTTTTGGTAAATATATTTATAATAAACAAGATTAACGGAATTCGACAAAAATGTGATAGCAAGCTTTGCGATAAATGAGATGTATGAGATGTATAGTCCAGTTGACAAATGCTGATTTTTGGCCTAACCTAAAAAAAACTGTCTGCACAAAATGTTTTTGCGCAGAGATGTTCTACAATATGTCCCTACTCCAAAACATAATGATACCACCTTGGTACCCTTCGTGAATTCAAAACGGCGTACAAAATGGCGACAACAAAACTGTTTTTTTTTCTTCTAGCGTCTAAACCGTTCATCCGATTGAAAATTAACCAGTTACCAAATGTGTTTAGAATAAAATTTCCTTAAAAAAAGGCTCTATTTGTATTTTTGGTAAAATTAATCCTTCTTGCCGAAATTCGTTATTTAAGTTATTTTAGGCCATTAACGCATGTTACATATACAATTCCTGACTTTAAACAGCTGCAGTACCGGTTCTAATTGAGATAATGGACGTGATTAGGCTTATATGAAAGTTGAAGATGTATATTTTCCAACAAGGAAAATTAATTAGTAGCTAAGCTACGGCAGTTTACATATGTTGCAGCACTTTGCTTTTCACTCTATTTTTACCACATGTTCCATCTTTAAACAGCTGCAGTACCCGTTTTAATTCGAATAAATGGACGTGATTAGGTTTAGATGAAATATGAAGACGGTTAATTTCCAACAAGGGTAATTAAAACGATTTATATTAATTAGGAGCTAAGCTACGGCAGCTCACCTACGTTGTAGCGTTGTGCTTTTCGTATATGTTACCAAAAGTTTCATCTTTAAACTGCTGCACCACCCGTTCTAATTCGGATAAATGGATGTGATTAGGCTTAGAGGAATTCCAACAAGGGTAATTAAAATGATTTATATCAATTAGGAGCTAAGT
>JAHWFP010083462.1:9999-79383 GCA_023313725.1 Lithobius niger
TAACCATCCCGTCCGGGCGGGATGACAGCATGATATAACTCCACATTGGTTAGTTTGTTGATGTGTGCGGCGTGTGGATCCTTTGTTCAAAGCTGGTTGTAGTCGTTGGACTAGTAGCGATACTTCGGTGATGAGTCGGTGGGTCCTCGCCTTCGGGCTTGGATGTGGTATTCATATCTGGAGTTAAGCCATTGGAACGGTAGCGAAGACTTGGCCGATGAGCACTGTGGCCCTGATGTTCTAGGCTGTTCGAGCTGTTTGGACTGGTGGCAATGCTTTGGTGGTGAGAGACGGATCCCCTTGCTTACGTGCCGTCAGATCCCCAGTCTCAACCGGAGTCGACCCTTCGGACCGAGTTGCGAGACTGGTGCAAGCGTAAGATGTCCCACCAACTATTCCCATTCTTCTTGTGAGGATGGATCCCTTGCCTTTAGGTGCGACGTTTTGTTCTAAGCTTGTCGAGCTGTTTGGACTAGTGGCTTTGGTGGAGATCGGTATGCCGTTCTAAACCGGCTGTTGGACCGAGTAAGTTAGAGGAGAGTAGTAGATGTTTTGGTGGAAAGCAGGCCCTTTTGATCAACCCCAGGCCTCTCTGCTGGCTACCTTTTACCTTTCTGCAGATGGGGCCTCTTTTTGAGGGGCCCCCTCCTAATTTTTTTTATATTGCTGTTTGTGGAAGCATTTTTCAGCGTGTAACGTTCTCTTTATGACCCTTCTTATTTGAATATTTTTGCAGGTTTCTAAAGTGTTGTTGTTTGGGGAGCATTTTTCTCAAGTTTTACGGGTGTGACTTTCTAGCGCGTGGACCATTTGATACAGGGAAAGGGTATAAAAGGCGTGGATAATTTCTGTCTATCTTTATATCGACCATGGCTGCCAAGTGTGAGGTGGTCTCGAGGTTCCAATACAAGAAATGCAAGGTTGAGTTTTTATCGCGAGAAGAGGCGGAAAGTCACTTGGAGAAGCCTTGCGTGTTAAACTTGCCCAAAAAATCAAGTTTGGTTGTGTGCATTACGGCGAAGCCTGTTGGAAGTTTTTCTCTGATTTAGAACGAGCTACGGTTCATACCAGAATTTCCTATTCGTTTATTCCAATGAACGAAGAGACGGTTTCGGAAGATAAAAAAAAGGACCAATGATGATTGATTAAGAAGAAAAACGAGATCTTCCGATGTTGGACAAAAAGAGTGTCCCGTTTCAAAATTGCAGAAAGACATTCAGGAACAATAGGTATAAACGAAAGCACGAAAGGCATCAAGTAGGAAAATGTAACATAACCTGTAAATCGTGCAGTGTGACTTACTCTAATCAGGTCGCGTATAAAAGCAACAAGTGTGGCGGGGGTGTAAAACAACGTAGTAAAGAAATTGGAGAGCCGTCCAAAAAGATACGTAAACTGTCTTTTCCTAAACTCGAACCACTGTTGAAGAAAGAAATAATTTCTCAAATACCCACAAATTTCAACCTCGTAGTCAACAATGTCAGATCTCTAGTCATACCTATAATGGAGAATACCAGAATCGACTGGGCCTTGTCCGACATGATTGACAATTTGAAAGCCAAGACAGAGGTGACAGACGATACCGTACCCGAGGTGAGGCCGTTCAGTTTGGATTTAGGAGGGTTTGATCTAGTGCGTGATGCTTTCAACAGATGCTTCTTAACTTTCAAACAGGATTTTAAGTCAGTTGAAATGCACTACGAGCCTTTGATTTTGGTGGAACAGTACGAGGACAAACATTGGAATCTTTTAGAACAATGTCAACGTCTTATGGTGAATATAAAAGCTCAAATTGGATTATGCATTCTCTTTGAAAAAGCGACGGATAATATGGAAACTATTAAAGCTTATTTCAATTCCAACCTGATCACAGCGGGGAGCAAGGAGGTTCTCTCGGAAATGTCAAACAAAACTGCATAGTATTGGACAGTTTGCAATGGAAGGAAGTGGGTGGGTTGTCAAGCAATGCGTGTGTACCGAACTATGCGTTGGAATTTATAGACCATTTGCCGGGAAAGTTTACGTAGCATTCCCAAACAACCTCAAACTAGGTCCTGATATACCGGTCAATGTGTGTATTGAAGATGATAGATGTTTTCTGTGGTCCGTGTTGGCTAGTATACACTCCGTTTCATCTTCGCAACATGATTAGGATATGAAACATTACCTGTCTCGTGCGCACGAGTTAGTTGTACGTGTGTTGGACCCCGTTCCTTTATCCAAAATCGCAACATTCGAAAAAGCCAACAACATTTCGTTATCTGATTTTGGTTTAGAGGATGACAAGCCTTGCATTTATCGCATGAGTTCCTTAGTTAAAAATAAGCATCACATTGACTTGCTTCTTCTCAACGGACACTACATGACGATAAAAGATTTCAAATTCATTGGGAGTTTCAACCCAAACAAGTTCTTGAAGTATTTTTGCAGGCATTGCTTACACGGTTTTCGAAATCGTTTCAGGTATGAAAACTACCACCTTCCTTCTTGCGTGGGAGTTCCGCATCAAAAGACCACATTGCCCAACAATGACGTTTTCCGGTTTAAGAATTTCAAGAACGAGCTCAAAAGTTTGTACATAGCTTACATGGACTTTAAAGCGACGCTGCACCCAATCTCCAGTTGAGAAGGAAACGATACATACACCAGAGTTAACCACATACACCAAGCTAGCATTTTTGCCTACATGATTGTTGACCACTTAAGCGGAGTATTTTCCAAAAGGTTGTACAAAGGAGTAGACTGCGTGCAAGTTTTCTTCGAATCTATATTAGAGGGGCAGAAAAAATCGTCGCTTAAGTGGTTTCCCCAAGCAATGAATGAAACGTTTAACCAAGGACCAGTGGTTGTTGTACAACGAAGCTGCGGTGTGCCATATCTGCAAACAAGGAGCATTTACCCCACCCCAAGAAAAGTTAAACGGGTTTACGAAAGTATGAGACCACGACCACATCACCGGTAAATTTAGAGATGCCGCGCACAGCAAGTGTAACTTTGCTTACACATTGAACAAAAACATAGCGGTTGTTATGCATAATTTCGAAAAATACGACAGTCATTTCGTGGTGAAGGCTTTGAATTCATTTAAAGCTTTGAAGGTTCTGCATAATGTCAGGATCATCGCTAAGAACAAGGAAAGAATCAGCAGCATGAAAATGGGTGGTTTTACTTTCATAGATAGTCTAGCGTTTATGACGGCATCGTTGGAAACTCTTGCTTCGAACTTAAATTGCTTTAGCATCAGTGACAAGCTTTTCGAAGGTGAATACGTGGAACTCGTACGAGGCCTTCGGCCAAAAGGTATGTTTCCATATGAATACCTGACAAATGTGGAAGTGTTTCAAGAGAAGTGTTTACCTCCCATGTTGGCATTTGCCTCGTTGTTGAAAGGAGCGATCTGCTCCGAATTTTATCAACACGCGATGAAGATTTGGGATTTAGCAAAATGCAAAACGTTTGGAGATTACCACGATATGTATTTGTGGACAGATGTTGTGCTTTTAGCCGATGTCTTTGAAAACTTTAGAGCGACTACTTTGGCTAGTTACGGATTGGACCCCTCCCATTACATGTCCACACCCTCCCTATCTTGGACGCTGCACTCAAGAAGACGGGAGTGTCTTTGTATCTCTTCACTAATATTGACATGCATCTTATGGTGGAAAAGGGTATAAGAGGCGGTGTCTCGTTTATAGCTAGAAGACACGCTAAAGCCAACAACCCGTATATACCATCTAACTTCGACCCTGATGAAAAGAATCCTTACATCATATTTTTGGACTTCAGCAACTTGCACAGATGTGTTATGTGCGAGTAAAGTGGATTTGGAATACCCGGAGATGCTTCATGCATCACAAAATGATTTCCCGTTACCCCGGAGCACATGAAAATCACAAAGTCTAAACTTTCTCCCTTTAACCGTGGAGCAATCCAGGACTTGCGTTTAACATACAGCAAAGGCCTAAAGCTAACCACTGACCTTTTCTCAAAGAAAAAGTACGTAGTGCACTACAGGAATTTGAAATACTACCTTTCCCTTGGCATGGTCTTCAAGAAAATACACAGAGCGATCAGTTTTAAGCAAGCACCTTGGCTGAAATCTTACATAGAATTTAATAAGGAGAAATGGCAATCGTGGCTAACGATTTTGACAAAAACTCTACAAATTGGTAAATAACAGCCTTTTCGGTAATACGATTGAGAACAAGCGCAAGAGAAACAACGTCTTTAAAGCAACGACGAAAGAGGAAGTCATCAAGTAAGCGTCTCACCCATGCACCAAGAGTTTCACTTCATTAAGCGAAGATTTGGTAATTTTTACAAAGACTCCCGCTAACATCATCTTGAACAAGCCCATTGTGGTTGGGTTTTGCGTTTTGGAAGTGTCAAAGTTATTAGTCTACCGGTTTCACTACGACCACATGGTGAAAAATTACGGACCGAAGAGATGTAAACTCCTAGTCACGGATACCGATAGTCTGTGTTACAAGATAGAAACGGACGATGTTTACGAAGATATTGAAGAGGGTGCGTCATTGTTCGACACATCGGACTACACAAAAGACCACTTCTTACACTACAACATCAACAAAAAAGTATTGGGAAAAATTAAAGACAAGAGCGAGGGGTGTCCAATTACAGAGTTTGTAGGGTTAAAATCTAAGCTTTATAGCATCTTACAAACGGATGAGAAAAACAAGATGGCTTGCAACAGCATTAAAAAACATTACAAGTGGTGCACGAAACGTACAAGAAAGGGTTGTTTAGTAATAGCATCGTAAGAACTCTGGGCTCTTACATTCGTTCTGAGGCGTACAAACTAAAAACCGTCACCATCAACAAGTTGGCTTTCAGTCCCTACGACGACAAGAGATGGGTCTGCGATGATGCAGTCAGTACTCTAGGTTATGGGCACGTGAATTCAGCTTAACTATCTATATCATCAGTCCAGCTGTTGTACTTGGAGTCATAGCCCTTCCATTTAACGAAATAAAGCATTTTTCCATCTTTTCCCCTCATTTACGTAATACTTGCTCCACTAGAAATAAATCTGGAACTTGAGTTTTTTTAATTTCCTGTTCGTAGAAACCGCCGAGCACCGGTTCACCCGACTCGTCCTTTAAAAGGTACAGTCGCGGCCAAAAGGTTTTGCAGCCGAAAAAGCTCCAACAGTAGGCCGCATGGGGTGTGAGGGTGCGCTGGCTAATTGCTGGCTCGAGCCTGTATTGTTGCCCGGCAAGCATTTTTTAAGTAAACTACGGTAGTCTAGAATGATTTGGAAAAGCATGTCGTAACATTAAGGGATTCCAAAATTTATCTTGTTTATACAGTACTTTCTATTTAATACGATTAGGAATGTAAGCTAAGGCTTCACAATTCTTTTGGCAATACTAGATAACAAAAATAACACTGGATATTTTAGGCCAATCCTAAATCCTTGAGAAGTATTTTTAGTTTTCCGATCGCTATTCTGAAACTTTTACCGAATTTTTAATCTTCTGGAGGTTCTGTTTGAAGGTGAGCATTAAGGTCTACATGAAATATAAAATACTTTCGGGAAAAAAAAAGTTTGCAGTCTAGATAGACTAAATGTGGTAAAATGGTTTCCTAAAGTAGAAAGGTAACGTCAGTGTAGTGAGAAGCCGTAAAACAATTCGGGAGTGATAAAACACCCATTATTAACATTAGTGCAAATAAAAAATTTGCCGAAAAACTACAGATAAAATATTTTCTGCTGAAATATAAACAAATCTGTGTTGGGTTTAAGTATCATTGTTCACTTATGGAGGAATTGTTATTTTCTATAAATTAATCTATCAATTCACTCAAAGCAGTGTTCCTCATCAGGCTTCATTTCATTTCGCTCGGTTAGAATGGCTTTTTGCAGCCACATTTTCGGCGTGTGCTGTTAGGAAACAGGTTTTGGGCCTATTACAGGTGGAGCGGATTGAAATATGAAGCCTCTAGGAGGTTGTATGGCTGGTTCGATCTTTAGTGCTAAGAATGAATGACTTGCGTACCAAATTTCCTTCTTTTCCTCGGTTGACAAGAATTTGGTCAAGCATCAGGGAGGAGCCACGAATGGGAGGGAGTGCTGGGCGGGGCTTAGGGGTTCCATGAACGGCTAACAATGGCTTCTGTACACTAAATTCCTTGCTTTCAGCTCAATCCGCAAGAATTTGTTGGTCAAGCCTCAGAGAGGGGACACATCAGAGCACTGGAGCCCTTTGCGGTATTTCATGGGAGATCCATGGCTGGTTCGATTTGTACTGCTAAGAATAACTCTTGAACAAAATTTCATACTTTCAGCTCTATCGGTTAGAATTTGATAGTAAAGCATCGGGGAGGAGTAGAGTGGGGCTCTGGGGTATGGGGGGAAGATATTTCGTGAAGGTTCCATGGTTCGATTTGTACTGGTATGACTTGTATAAAGAATTTAACTCTTTTAGCTCGATCTGCAAGATTTTGTTGGTCAAGCCTCAGGAAGGGGCACAGTGGGGCACTGGGGGACCTTTTGGGGGTATTTCACAGGGATTCCATTGTGTTCGATTAGTACTGCTAAGAATTAATTGTGTACCAAATTTCATGCGTTCAGCTCAATTTGCAAAAATTTGTTGGTCAAGCCTCAGAGAGAAGGTAGACGGGACGGGTGCTGGGGGTTCTTGTGAGATGTCTTATGGGGGTTCCATGGGGGTTTAATTTGTGCTGCTAAGAATGACTTGTGTACAAAATTTCATTCTTGTAGCTTGATATGCAAGAATTTGTTGGCCAAGCCTCAGGGAGGGGTACAAGGGGTGCCTGGGGCTGGAGTCTAAGGGAGCCCTTGTGGGTATTTCATGGGGAGTTTCATGATTTGTACTGCTAAGAATGAATTGTGTAGCAAATGTCATGCTTTTAGCTCGATATGGAAGAATTTGTTGGTCAAGCCTCAGGGAGAAGGCAGAGGGGGAGGGGCACTAGGGGCCTTGGGGTCATCCGTGGGGGTCCCACGGCTGATTCAATTGTTTACAAACTTTTATGCATGTTGCAGCTTTGACACATGGCTTTGTTACACTCCCTTAGACTTATGTAAATTTTGCAAAAGTTTTGATTTAGTTTGAAATAGTGGCATAGTACAGAGATAGCTAGTTGTTTTAATTTTGAGCAACTAGTTTTGATAGAGATAATAATTTTAAAAGGAAATAAAGTCGTTTACATCGGCATTCACCAAGGTTAGTTTTGACTAAACATAACAAATCATGCGTAAAGAAATAGGATATACCAAAAAGCAAACATGTTTAAAAAATACCAGTTTAAATTCATGAGAGTGCACCGTTATTTATAATGTAACCAAAATTGTATGCAAATTAAACTCTTTGCAGCTGTAGTTGACTATTCAACGCGTTTTGTAACTCGTTGCTCAGTTAAACTCTATTCTAATTTAGTGCGGACGTATAAGATAGTAGTGTTATGACAAGCCTATTTTGCCATAAATTGACCTTTATGTAGACTACTGTCCTTGATTTCCTATTTCTAAACAAGGACATTTCAAAGACGGGAGTGGATGGAGCCCAGCAGCAGAACTTTCTGTCCATGGGGGGAGGGGGGAAAGAGGCAAACACTTTAAAAAAGGGGCGTAAAAAGTTCGTAGTTATTTTATTTTTTTATATTTTATATTTTTTTCGTTTTTGTTTAAGATTTGGACTGTATTCCTTCGTCACGTTGGGGTGAAAATTGCGTGGGAGTAAAGTTGCGAGTTGGGCATAAAATAGCAGTGGAGCGTAATGTTGGTGGGGCCTTAAAATTGCCAATTTGCATCCCCATCCCCAACCTCCACAAAAAATTCCTAGCCACAGCCCCGTTTCTGCCAGTGTCCGCGACACTAACTGTGCTAAGAAAAATTATCCGCATCTAGTATATTTTTCATCAGTGCTTTAACATTTTGGCTCTTCTGCCAGTGAAAAGTTCTTGCCAAGACGATTAAAATGGTGTACTGAAACATCAAATATCGGCTAACAATTTGCGAAACTGTGCAAGTTTGGGCAAAAACGACCAAAGTGCGGGACTCGTCCTCGGCCACTGTCCTCGTCATATCGTCGCGTATCAACCTAATTTTATTACCGGGAGGGAGGGGTAGGAAGAGTAGCTGATTGCGTTTCAGAGGAGCGCTAAATTGTCACCGGTTTTTACACAAAGGGCATTCAGTCCAGTTACAGAAACAATATTCGTCAGGCAACACTCTGCGAGAAAGGTCCATCATCTGGCAAAGAATCTCTAAAAAAAACTTGAAGCAAAAAATTTGTTCTTTTTTTTTCAAGTATGCCCCAACTTTTTGAAAATCTGCTTACACGTTTGCCCGTGGTGTAAGCACTAACTATTAACTTAGTGCGAACTAACTATTCTTTCCAATCGTCCTTTTAGCTGCAAATCCGGCAATGCAGTGAGTAAAGTCATTGCAGCCTGCTACGGGTTAAAATTTATAGATTTTGTCTGAGTTGTTTCTTTTACAGCTAGCTCTATTCAATTCTGAGATACACGGTACAAATTATGTTTATTGTTGGAAGTTAATAAACCTCATATTCTTCCGTAGAAATTGGCAACAATGACTGCAACTTGATGCCATCCTCCAACGTGATTACGGTTCGTGCTGGGTATTGTTGGAGCGATGCAATGTGCAAAACCTTTTGGCCGCTACTGTACATAACTGGTCGGGTTTTTTGCACTTTGCAGATCGTGAATATTTCTTTGGTAAAATTTTGCAAATATCCTTTGTCGAAAAATTTTTTTAACTTTAGAAATCTTGACTTTATTTCCTACGGCACACTTGGTTTCTTTAGCAGTTGTTTAGGGCTAGTTTGTCTCAGCAACATTTCGTGACGTCTGGTTGCTTCCCTCGGTTTCAGTTTTGTGGTAGAATGAACCATGTCGTTGTAATGTGAAACCAACTCATCCATAATGTGTATCTACTTGTAATTCCCCTGCCTGGTGATTTTTTCCACATTCGAGTTTTCAGCGTTCAGTTGAAGCGTTCAACCACGCTCGCTTTCTTCTCAGAGTACATAGAGTACATGTTGATGTTATGACGCTTCTAAGTAGCGCTTTGAAGTCTTTATTGTAGAACTCACTACCTAAATCGACTTGTTAATTTTTTGAGGCGGTCGCTCCTGAGAGTATCTTCTTGAAAGCTTCGGTAACATCTAGACCGGTTTTAGATTTAAGAGGAATAGCCCAAGCAAACTTGGACATGACGTCAGTAGGTAGTAAATCCTTTATTTAGCTTAGAGTACGGTATCATCTTCACCAAGTCAGCTTGCCATAGACCGTTTAGGCCCAGTACAATCACCTTCCGTCTCGGAAAATTTATCCGTGCTGGTTTGTGAAGTTCGTTTACGAGTTGATCCATTTTTTTAATTTCTATTCCGAACCTGAGTTTTGTTTTCATGACATTCTTAACAACGGAAGCTGCTAGTTTTTCCCTCCATGCAAAAGATGGATCCTCCCTGAGCTTTTGAAATCAGAACATCATCGATGGCGTGTCGATCTTGTAAGTCCGAGCTCTCGGCGTTAGCTATATCGTGTTCTTCGCAAGCTACGTTTAGTTTATTTATTCCAGGATCTCCTCGTTCCATTCGTTTCTTCAGCTGAGTTCCAGGACCGCAGTATTGATACTCTGGTAAATGTATTTCAACGGGCAAGTTATCTATGATTTTTTTCACGAGTCCCTTCCCCACTTTGACGAAGTAAGCTTTTTGGTACCACATACATCGGAAAACACCATCTCCATCGGTCTGTTGTTTCGTGAAGTTGTAGAAACTGGGGCCTTCGACTGGTTAGGAGTCGAACGTTTACATTTGACGCAATACTTCATCTCAGTAGAGTATAATACGATATTAAGTCAGCTATATACCCCCACTTCCTGTCACCTGATCAAAATGGGGGTAATGATGCACTTCCATTCACCCAATGAAAAGTGGGGGGCCATCATTCCAGTTTTCGTCGAACTGGAGGAGGGTGGAAAAGTGTCTTTTAAAACCTTTTTTTCGTATTCATCAAGATAGCATATGGTGGAAAAGTGCCTTTTACTTACTACCTTTCATTCTATTTCATCGATCGGGAGTGCCATCTCCTATTAGTCACTTCCGGTCGCGGGATCAAAGTGGGGGTAATGACGTAACTTCCGGTAACGCGAGGGGTTCAGTGGCTCCCGTCGATCTGGAGGAGGGTGGGAAACCGCCTTTAATACCTTTTTCATCGATCTTGAGAAGGTGGTGCTTTTTGCTACCTTTATTTGTAACGTTTTTTGCATATTTTGTAGACTCACCTGGGGATTGAAGGGAATTGTAGGGATATGAAAAAAATTTTTTTATTTATATAATAAACGGAACGAAATTTTTACTTTCGGGAAAAAGAAAAATGAATTCAAAATCATCGTTTACGTGTACGTATTGTGGAAATGTCTACGCAACTCAACAAGAATTGATCCATCATCTTCCCAACCATAGATCCTATCTTCGACCAGAGTGTTTCTCTTCAAAAACGAGTTGAAAGATATTGAAGGTGAAGTAAGTTGTTCTTTGCTGCATGATGATACACATCCACTATATTGTCCCCTCAAATTTCTTATTACAACTTGCTTGGATCAACTAACTAATTGTAAATTTCAACTGTGTTAAGAGGCAGATTTTAGCAGGGATTCCTACACCGTGCAAGCCTATTTCTTTTCCCTCTTTACGGCCATATACAACGAATCTGAATTGTCGGAAATCTTGGAGGATGCTTGCAAAAAATACAACAATCCATCGAAACTCTCCACGAAAAAGGTAGTGGTTGGCACTTTTTGAAAGTTCGGGGTATAATCGTAAAAGTGGCAAAAATCGATCCTTTTTGTCTAAGTTATTTTTTACCCTTGCTGAATGTATTACGCAAGAAAAGTGAAGTTATAGTGAATGTGGAAAATTCTGACGAAAAGTGCTTTCTGTATTCAGTTTTATCTGCTAAAATGAAATGCTACAAAACTGATTTTAAATATTACGAACCATTTTTGAATACTGTAGACCATTCCATGTTGACGTTCCTCGTGAGTCTTTGGCGAATTGATTCCTTCGAACGAGTCAACAATTTGTCCATTAACATAATTTCTTACAAGGAATCGATAGGATTACACCCGGTGAGAGTGAACAAAAACATGGAAGGAGAAGTAATTGACCTGTTACTAATAGCCAACGAAAAAGGAAATACTCATTACTGCGCCATCCTCGATATTGATAGGGTACTCCGATTTCAAGGTGTCAGAACTAACAAGAAATTTTACTGCCGTAACAGCTTCCCGGCCTTTACTAAAGTACAATACATGATGGCGCACACCAGTTAAAGTGTGAGATTGAATAGGGCGCAAGTACTCACTTTCCTACCACCCGGCAATAACACGTTAAAATTCCTACACTACGACAGATGGAATCCTCATCCTTGGGTAAGTTATGTAGATTTCGACTGTATGCTCAGACCCGTGCAAAATAGTACCACCGATCCATTCTCGAGTTCGTCTTCTAAAGTCAGTTTGCATTCGCCTACTAGTTTGGGCTACGTCGTTGTTGGTCCAGAAAATGAAATCGTGAGTCAAAAATTCTACTTTGGCGAGGACGCGGTGGATAAGTTTTACGAATGTATGAATAGCGAAATTCAAAAGTTTGCCACGCTTATAGCACGTCCAAAACATCTGATGATGACTGTCGACGATGAAATTCGGTTCTCGAAAACTGATACTTGTTACTACTGCAACAAAGTCATCATCTCCGATAAAGTGAGAGATCACTGCCACTTCACGGGAAAGTTCAGAGGTTCTTCTCACGTAAATTACAATCTGAAGGCTAGGAGAATAAACACTATCCCATTCATCTGCCATAACTTGGAAGGCTATCTTCTGATTTCTGCGACAGAAAACTTCCCTTCTGGAGTAGACGTTCTTGCTGGAAACACCGAGCATTTCATGAGTATGACCATTACGCGGTACGTTTCTTTCGGTGGAAAGGACCTTTCGGTAAGGTTATGGTTTTTAGACAGTTGTAGTTTCCTATCTTCCTCGCTCGAAACTTTGGCTAAAAATCACAAGAAACATGGACTCTTCCCCATCTTAAAAACTGCTCGATTCGGTAGACTGGTTCGCGCCAGGAGCGAGAAAAGCAGAAATCTTGGATTTATTGACGCATAAAGGCAACTACCAATACGAGTACGTGCAGTCTATGGATGTGTTTGAAGACCAGGAATTACCTCCTAAAGCAGCGTTCTTCTCTACGAGGCAAAGACATCGCCAACACAGAGTATGACCACGCAACATCAATTTGGAAGTTACTGAAGGAGAAGGTTTTTAAAAATTATCATCTCGTATATCAAATGATCGACGTGTATCTTCTAGCCGACATTTTTCAGACTTCCAGGGAAACTTGTTCAGTCAATGATGGCATAGATCCTTGCTACTACGTATCCACACCAGGGTTTAGTTGGGCAGCCGCGTTGAAAAAACCAAGGCTGAACTAGAACTGTTTACGCATGGAGGAAAGCATAACTTTATAACTTCCGGTATCAGGGGTGGAATAACTTTTGTATCGAAAAGGCACTCGATCACCGACAACAAATACCTACCAGATACTTATGACGACAATTTACCTAGTCTGCATCTAGTAGATTTGGATGTCAACAACTTATACGGACTGGACATGATGGAATTGCTTCTCTACGATCAATTTAGCTCCCTGACGAGGAAAGAAATTCTGGAATTTCACTTGGCATCAGTCGAAAAAGATTCGGGATACGGCTATATATTGGAAGCGGACTTGGACTAACCGCCCTAGTTACATGACGATCACAACGATTATCCTTTTGCACCGGAAAAGTTTAAAATAATGCCAGAACTCGTGTCTCCCTTCATGAAAGAAATGGCAGGAAACAAGAAGAACGTTTCTACTTCCAAACTGATGACAAACCTTCTCCAGAAGAGAAACTTCGTAATTCATTACAGGAATTTACAATTCTACTTGAAGCATGGTTTAATTTTGAAAGGCATCCACAGAATTCTTAAATTTCGTCATAAGCAATGGCTAAAATCCTACATCGACTTTAACACCGAGAAGTGTCAACTAGCTACGACGACTTTTGAAAAAGACTTTTTCAAATTGAAAAATAATTCGGTATTCGGTGAAACGAGGGAAAACAAATCGGAACGTTTATCCGTTAAATTGACCACCGATCAAAAAAATCAATCAAGTACAGCACTCTACAATACGCGGATTCCTTGAAAATCCTCAACGAAAATCTTGTACAGGTAAACTTGACGCTTCGTAACGTCAAGTGTGACTTACCGACTTACTCCGGTTTCTGCATTCTCGAACTTTCTAAACTTACGAGGTACGAATTTCACTAAGAGTTCATGCGTCCAAAATACGAACACCGTGTGCATTTACTTTTCACAGACACCGACAGTCTGTTCTACGAGGTAGAGACTGATGATTTTTATCTGGATATGGAAAGTGAGCTAGACAGATTCGACACCAGCAATTACGATCCGTCGCATCCTCTACACAGTTAAAAACAAATAGGTCCTGGGGAAAATGAAAGATGAGACGGCCGGCATCCCGGTGAAAAAATTTGTAGGTTTGAAAGTAAAAATGCACTCGTTTTTAGTCGGGGAAGATAGCATTAGAAAGGCTAAAGGGATTAGTTAAGCGTTTATCCAAAAAAGTCTCTGCCACAAAGACTACAAAAAAGCGCTATTTTCGAAAACATCGTCGAAAGCCACTTGGAGGAGGATAAAAAGTAAGGATCATCAGCTTGCTGTGGTTGAATTTTCAAACTCTTCCGTATCTCCCTACGAAAATAAGAGATTCGTGTTGGACGATGGAATACATAATGTTAGCGCACGGTCACTACAAAACTGGCATACCGCACGATTTTGTAGACGACATAATCGATCCGATGGAGGATGAAGAAGCTGAAGAGCGTGCTTCGCTGGTGAACGATGAGAAGGAATCGATCTGTGAAATACAGAGAAGAAGCGAAGAAAAAAAATAGTGGTTAATAAGAGGATAAGAGCTGCTGCTTTTGGTAAGAAATGTGCGACAGAAACTATGGAACAGAGAAAAGCTAGGTTGGAGAAAATGGCCGCTGCTTTTGCTAAGCAATGTGCGACAGAAACTGTCGAGGAAAGAAAAGCTAGGCTGGAGAAAATGGCCACTGGTAAAAGAAGAAGAAAGTTGATGTAATAAAATTGATAATGGGTCTAAAAAAATATGTCTCCATTCTGTTGTTTAATAGGTAAAAACGAACGTTTGTATCTTCCCTCGTTTAACGTTTTGTTAATTGATAAAAACTCGTAAGGCTTTTCCAACATGTTCTACACAACGTTTTAAAGTCCAAAAATTCCATGTCGGGGTCAAAGTGATTTTCATGAACGTATTTCAAATATACCTCATCCACGGGAAAAAGAATTAACAAATTTGCGTTGTCTCTGACCACTTCTCGTGTAGGATTGACTGCAATAAAAAACATCGGCGTTTGAATGACGTCGTTGAGCGAAGTAACGTTCAATGTTTTTTTGTTTGTCCAAAAGGCAATCGTCAAAAAAGAATCAGGTTACGAAACTTTGGGTCTAGTTCTTCGGGCGGATTTAAATCAATTTGAGAATCGAGAAAAAATGCTACGTTCTGTCCAATTTTTTCCTCAAGGTAGGAACGGATGATTTTTAGGTTCTTTCTTAGGTACGAAAAGTCGTAGTTTTTAATTTCCATTGGGTTTTTAAAAATATTTACGGAGATACCAAGCCCATAAAGTCTTTGTCAGTAAACTTCTAGGAAGTATCGGAATGAGCTACTCCAAATTACACGTTGCTCCATTATTTCACGTTGCTGGGAGACTCGTCGATGACATACACCGCAGTAATTTTCGCAGTGACTTCCGTCAGATTTTAAGCATTGAAAGATGGGGAGTTAAACCACGGTTTGTCAATAACATTTTGATTAAGTTTTCTTTTAGTTTTGTGAATATTCTCGTACACCCAAGTTCTAAGACAGAGTGGTTTGTCTCCGTTACCCTCGTTCCCCTTTTCGTAAGAGGAGTAACAGGAAGAAGCCGAATGCATAGAATTCGGATAATTGAACGTAGTCAAAGACACGGGTTTTTGATCGTCAAAATCGATATCTAGTTTCGTACAGATGTACCGTTTAAGATTTTTCAAAAGTTTCCGCGTCGCTAGGTGAAATCCAGCCTTTATATTTTAATTTTTCGTCCAAAACAAGAGTACCGGAACCCTTTAAATCTTTAAATTGTACAAAAGGAGACAAGGAAAACTTTACGCAATTCTTAATCTTTTTACCATTCTGAATTTTACCTTTCAGTAAATTTTTTTTGCAAGTGATTGGAAAGATTCGTTTGCCAGGATGGTTGAGACATTTTGAGCTATACCTTTTATTATATACGTAAAATATTTTTTATCATGGACACGTTTTGAAAGTTTAAAAAAGGATGTCGGTCAACAAATTTGGACAACCGTTGAAAAGGGCGAGAGAGAATGATTCGATCGGAGTTGGTCCGAGAGGCGAGCCAGGACTTGGATATGTTTTACCCCCGAAAACAACTACGATATGCAAAGCAAGGGGTTAACTAAAGTAGAGCCGCTATTGAACCCGAAGATGCCGTCTGATCGGTACTCTGACGATGGACGTTCATTAACTTAAAAGCGACTTGTCTCCAGCCATTACTCTTTGTAAGGTCCCTAAGGAAGTGGACAATTATTCACAAGGCACAATGCTCGATCCTAATCCACTCCTTACTGTATTGCTTGGGGAATATACACATAGCGTTTGCATTTTAGGCTCTCAGCAGAATTTATCCTTCGGCTGCACCTCGTAGTCAGGGATCCAACCTTTCAGTCAGATCCCACACACCAACTCACTCGAGCTCACGATTCTGTCCCGTTTTATACCCACTCGGACCGGGGCAGAACAATAGGCTCTTGCCTGAGGCAACTGGTGAACAGGTTCGATCCGGTTCCAACTGGGTTGCAGGGGACCCGTGTCTCCACCTGGCGGCTGACAGCTGTCCAATTCCTGAGTCTGCAGTAATTGGAAGGCTGGCAGGCCGCCGTGATTGAGGCAAGTCGAACTACGAAGTGTTTGCTTCATGAGTTGCGTGCTGCCGATCATGTAAGCCGGTTACATCTTCTCTCCGACGAGTTAGCTCTTACCATTTCTAGCATCCAAAAAAAACACGTTGTACATAGATGGGTCTGTCGGAAATTTCTACGCAAAGAAAAAGCAAATAAGGACGTGGCTTTCACCAGGCATGCTGTAGACGCAGCGACAAAAGTTTATGTTGACAGGAATTGCCCATTACAGGATGAGCAAAAAGTATTCTACAACGTGACTAACAAACCGATAAGAAAGCTAAGCGAACCTACTTTACCAAGTGATGCCGCTACAAAGATACGTCGACAGCAATTGCTTGATACAAGACAATCAGAAGGTATACTTCGATGCCTCGAACAAACTGATTAGAAACGTAAGCGAGCCGACTTTACCTAGTGACGCAGCTACGGAGAAATTTGTGCAGGAAATTGTTTCATGATAATCAGTTTCTGCATGAAAAGCCCTATGCATAAAGAAGTCGACTGGTTCGTTAATTCTGGATCTATCGCGAACTATATAAGTACAAGTTCTGGTTTAATTCGTACAGTAATTTTATAATGCAACGATCCGAGCGTATAAGTCGTTGTTGAATGAATAGCAGGAAGGAAAACCTTTTTCATTACTAAAACAAAGGAAGCGCATTCGACGACTACCATTTTTGACATTCCTTACGAAATGGAAAAAGATTCGGCCATCGCGGTACACACGAACAAAGACTTTTATACGGAAGACGTTAATTTCCAGTTAGATTTGCACGTCATTTTTCAATAGATTTTCATCCAGTCTAAAACAGCTTCGTAATTACGAGCCTTAGAGAAGGCGCTTAGGAAAAATAAACAAAAGTGCCCGCACCAAATCTGGTCAAAGTTTTGCACGCGTTCGTAATTATATTTAATTCCCGGCCCCAAGTAGTTAACCACGGACCAAGGAGGTCCCGTGTTGCCGAAACTATCGAATTAACAGGGTTTGCCAGAAATGGTAGAATAGGCTACCCAGTGACTTCCGTCTCCATCGAGGAAATATTCGAAGTTTACAATTCCGTTTTCGCCAGTTGGCTTAAGATTTAAACGAAGCGTGTCTTTACTAAAAGTACCCCTAAATTTCGGAATTGTCATTACTCTAGCCAATCGGTGTAATTCATGGTTCGTTAAAGGTTTATCAAAGTCGATTAAACCCTTGGTGGTCCTAAGTAAAGACCTTCGCCACGGAGCAATTTTTCTTGGCTTCGTTTTAGTTCTTTTTTCTTGCCGGAACCTCCTACTTGCCTATGATGTCGCACGAGTTCAGCTAGAATTTATTCATCGTTTTGTGCTTTTTTATGGCAGATAGCACCCCCACGGGCCCTCCGCCAACCCACCAATTCCGGCCAAAATCGGCCTAAGCAATGCCAACGGCAAAATGCCACCTTTCTTTTTTCGCGGTCTAGTTTTGAGCGCCATATCTTTTTATTAATAAACAACTTCGACTTTGCCTCCATCCAACTTTAGATTCATTTTCCTGTCGCCAATGAGCAGAGCGTGACAGACAGTGTTACCTGACACCGCTGCTCTAAACTTCAGTTGACTTGTACATCCACGATTCCAGATTGAAACCTCTCAGACTGTTTGGTGCAATCCAACACCAAGAGAGGATAGGCTTTCTTGAACTGAAGCAAGTCGAAACTCTAATCGTTGGTATCATTACACAGTTGCCTACATTGCTGCGCCATTCTGTACAAGACGATGTACTCTCCAGTGGCAAAATTAGTATTCAGATCGAGAAACGGATATCTTTCGGAATTTAGAGTCACATGAGCGTCTTGCAAACTACAGTGGTCGAACATGGCGGGATTTCTACCTAAAGCGTCCTGTCTGTTTGTTTGAAAAGCTAGAACTATCCACTTAGGTTTTTCAACAACGGAAGTAGTCAGCACGCACCAGTTGATGTTGGTATTTTGAGGGAGCTCGCAGCTATCGTAATGCCAGTGTCTAAATCCATATCCACCGTAGTTCCATTGTCTATGAGATTGTAAAGTTTAAGTTTTTACTCGTCCAATGCGGTATTGTGTGGGATGAGTCAAGAAATGCTACTGAACACAACTTTACTATTGGCCGCAGCTGCAGCTCTGAAGATGGCATTTGTATCGCTAGTCCTCATGCAATTGAGCAGGTGTTTAGTTCCATAAATTAGCATATCGTAATTATCGAAAAATCCCATGATGTGTTTCAAGGGAATGGAGAATGTAAAACTTCCATTGGGAGTTGTTTCAACGATAATGGACGCATGCCGCTGTGTTAAACCCAAGTTGTCGGTTAGATCAGCAGTGACAGAATCTGCACTATCCAATGCCCAGCACTGACCGAGCAATGTCGGTTGTTCCGGCTATCCGTAAGATAGCAGCCCTTTGATTAGGGTAACGAATCCCGGATAATTTAATTCGTCTACTTGTTTATCACCTAGATGGTATTTTATATTAGAAAGCAGCAACACGGGAGCATTATCAATCAACGTCGCTGCGTCAACATCGGCATAAGCCGAGTCATCGTGCTTTAGCTACATGCCTTTAATCAAAAGGTAACTGTTGGCAATGTGCAGAAATAATTCTTGGTTTTCCACGTGTATTCGAATTTCCGAATTTACGTTGTTGAGATTCATACCAACGATGGGAGTATATTCGTGATAGGTGTAAGGTTCGATTGACGAGTCGTACAATAAAGGTTCACTGATTTTTAAATAATCTTCTACAACGCTCATTTGCTAGCCGTTGATATAAATTTGATGAAAGCTTTGTTTCTAGGCATTAAACTGCTTGTGTTTTTATTATTATTAAAATTTTTATATTAAAGTTACAAAAGATTCCTTTTTCCTTTTTTCCAAACATGAGCATCTTGTTCTTTTTTAATATTTTGATTTTAAATGAAATCGTACTGAGAGGTACTCGCCATTCAGATCCAATAGCTCGTTGGTCTGAGATGTAAGCCATACTCCTAAACTTCGGATTAAGTTCATAGTAATGGGTAAATAGATTAAATTATGCGGAGACTCGATGATTTTGAAACCCCGAGGTGAAAATTTATGTTGTCACCATTTTCGTAAGAATTTCCAATGATGTCAACGTGCACAAAAATGTTGTTTATATTTATTATTTTAACGGTATTTAAACTTTCTCGACTCCTTAAGTAGGTTCCTAAATAAAACCCCAAAACTCAAGCCAAGCTCTTTTCGCCCGTAAAGGCTATTCTGTATTTTGATTCGTTAATTATCAAGTTGGCTCTTAAAGCGTTTACGTTAGGAAGAATTGAAATAGCTTCCCTGTCATGACCATTTTGATCTATAGAGTTTTGGAGAAATTTATTCCCAGGAGTGACTATCATTTTCTGCCAAGTTAGACCAGCATCTGCGATGTATTTAATTTCGTTATTTTTTGAATCGAAGTTGTATATGCTCTTATACGTGTCTAAATAATTTAGCGCCAATTCGTAGCTTTTTTCAGGATCCAAATGAATCGGAGTATTTAGATTAAATCTCAAGTCGGAGTCTTTGCCAGTGAGGATAAAAGAAAAAGAGTCCATTTCTTTTTTTAATTCCCTTTTTTCATCCGATAAACTGAGTTTACTACTACATACGTGACTGCGTGATTTAGCGGGAGGCACCCCCTCCAGACTGATGAAAAGGTAGTAAAAGGCAATGCTCCTCCACACCTGTCAGAAGTGACGTCATTCACACACTCATCGGAAGTGACATTATAGGTAATAGGACCCTAATCCAGATCGACGAAAACGAGTAAAAAGGCAGTACCCTCCTCCATACCGATGGAACCCACCGTACCCATCGCGTGAACGGTAGTTACGTCATTAACCCCACTTTGATCCCGTGACCGGAAGTGACGAAATAGGAGATAGCACTCCAGATCAAGGAAATTGAATGAAAGGTAGTAAAAGGCACTTTTCCACCCTCCGCTATCTTGACGAATACGAAAAAAAAGGTTTTAAAAGACACTTTTCCACCCTCCTCCAGTTCGACGAAAACCGGAATGATGCCGCCCCCACTTTTCATCGGGTGAATGGAAGTGCATCGTTACCCCTATTTTGATTAGGTGACAGGAAGTGGGGTTATATAGCTGACTTAATATCGTATTATACCCTACTCATCTCGAGTCCTTTACGGTTACTCTTTTTTGCTATAGTACAATCTTTTTTCATCGCTTTTAAAAAAAGACATCATGGATTCCAGATCGATTATTCTCACCGGCAAAGACTCTGACTTGAAAATTAATCTAAACACACCTATTCAGTACACTACTGATGCTGGTGCTTCATGGCACAAAGTTTTATTAAGTCCCGGTGCTTACAAAATCGAGAATTTGAATAGATTTCTCTCAAGTCAGCTATAGATGCTAATGGGCACAGTATGGATGATATTACGATTCTTCCAAATCTAAACACTTTAAGAACCAACTTGATAATTACCGATCCGAATTACGGAATATCTTTTGGTTTGACTTGGGCAACTACGTTAAAAGTACTGAAAGTCGAAATATAGTCGACATTATGAGCGTTAATACAATTTTTGTACACATCGATATTCGTACCTAAACAGCGACACTCAGCCCACTATATATCCTGTTTATCCCAATTCACCACCAGGTTTAAAAATCATAGAGTCCCCCGCATAATTTAATTTACCTCCCAGTCACTACAAAGTTAATCAGAAGTATTAGAGTTTGGCTCATGTCTCAGTCCAACGAGCTATTGGATTTAAATGGTGAGACGCTGACGGTGCGACTTCATTTGAGATCTACGAATTAAATAAAAAAGGATAAAATTGCCCATGTTTAGAAAAAAAGGGAAGGACCCTTTCATAATTTTAACTTTAATAATAAAAATACAAACAGTTTGATGCCTAGATACAAAGCTTTCATCAAATTCATAACAACACTCAGATAATGAGCGTAGCAGAAGATTATTTAAAAATCAACGAACCTTTGGTGTACGATTCATTGGTTGAGTCTTACACCTCTCACGAATACAATCCTATTGTTGGCATCAATCTCAACAATGTAAATTCGGAAATCTGCATAAATGTAGAAAACCAAGATTTATTTTTGCATGTTACCAACAGTTACCTCCTGATTAAAGGGAGGTTGCTGAAAGATGATGACTCGGCTTATGCCGAGGCTGACGTAGCCGCGTTGATTAACAATGCTCCCATGTACCTGTTTTCTATTATCAAATACCATCTCGGTGATAAACAAGTCGACGAGTTAAATTATCCAGGGTTCAGTACTCTGATGAAGGGACTGCTCACCTACGGTTCGGCCGAGCAACCGGCTCTGCTCGGCCAGTGCTGGGCGTTGGATAGTGCTGCATCAGTCGATGCTGAATTGACCAACAACTTGGGATACAAACAGCGGAACGCGTCCATCATCGTCAAAGCAACTCCCAAGGGAAGCTTTACATTCGCCATCCTGTTGAAACATGTCATGGGATTTTTCGAAAATTATGATAAGCTAATCTACGGAAGTAAACACGTACTCATACTCACCACGGCCAATGGCAAAGTCATTCTAAATATCATCAGCTGGCTCGTTCCACATGTCACTGCCTTGGATGAGGCGACACTTAAACTGTACAATCTCATCGACCAAAGAGCGACCATGGATTTGAAATTTAGGCATTGGCATTACGATAGCTGCGAGCTCCCTCAAAACACCAGCTTCATCTGGCGCGTGCTGAGTACTTTCGCTGTTGGAAAACCTAGGTGGATAATTCTAGCTTTTCAAACTAACAGGCAGGACTCGTTAGTTATAAACCCTGGCATGTTCGATCACTGTAGTCTGCAAAACGCTCACGTGAATCTAAATTCAAAAAGATACCCCCTTCTCGATTTGAATGCAAATTATGCTACTGGAGGGTACCTCAGCTTGTACAGAATGGCACAGCAATTTAAGCAGCTGTGCTACGACACCATCGACTTGAGTTTCGATTTGCTTCAGTTCAAGAAATCCTATCCTCTCGCTCGTGGTGTTGGATTTCTCCAAACAGTCCGAGAGGCTTCAATCGGTAATCGTGGACGTACAAGTCAAACTGAAGTTTACAGCAGCCGTGCCTGCTTACATTACCTGTCATGCTGTGCTCATTAGCGACAGGTAAATGAAACTAAAGTTGGACAGAGGCAAAGTCGAATTTGTTTATTAAATAAAAACGATAATAATAAAAAAGATACGACGCTCAAAATAAGATCGCAACAAAAAGGCGAATTTTTGCCATTGGCATTGCTAGGACCGATTTTAGCCGGCATTGGAGGATTGGTGGGCAGAACTGCAGGGGTGGTATCTGCCATAAAAAGGCACAAAACGATGCAAAATTTCTGGTAGAACTAGTGGGACATCACAAGCAAGTGGAAGGTGCTGGCTCGAAGAAAAAATTGAGCAAAAAGAAAAGCAAAAAAAATTGCCCCTTGGCAGAGGTCTTTACTTAAGACCACCCAAGGTTAATCGACTTTAATAAACCTTTAACATACTTTGATTTAAATGGATTGGCTAGAGTAATGAAAATTCCAAAATTCAGAGGTACTTTTAGTAAAGACTTGCTTCCGTTAAAACTTAGGCCTACTGGTGAAAACGGAAGAGTAAACTTGGAAGATTTAAACGATGGAGACGGAAGTCACTGGGTTGCTTATTCCACCATTTCGGGAGAACCCTAGTATTTCGATAGTTTTGGTAACATTGGTTCCCCCCCACCGTCCGTAGTAAACTACTTGGGACCGGGAATAAAATAAAACTACGAACGCATACAAAATTTTGACCAAATTTGGTGCGGTCACTTTTGATTATTTTTTTAAGCTCCTTCTCTAAGGCACGTAATTACGAAGCTGTTTTAGATAGGATGAGACGAGTCATCTAATGAACAGTTACGTGCAAATCTAACTGGAAATAAACGTATTCTACGTAAAACTTTTCGAATGCCTCTACCACGATGGGCAAATTTTTTCTATTACGTAAGGAATTTCGAAAACCGTAACTGACGAATGCTCGTCCTTTAGTTTAGTAATGGAAAGGGCTCTCGTACCTATTTTACATTTAGCAACTAGTGCAACACTCTGATCGCTGCAGTATAAAATTACTTTATGAATTAAACCTGAACTTCTACATACTAAGCTCGAGAGAGGACCAGAATTATCGAACCAATTGCTCGCTTTTTCAAAAGGGCTTTTCATGCTGATACTGATCAGCATGATACTGTTTTCATGCACAAATTTCCTCGTAGCTGTATCACTCGGCAAAGTTGGTTTGCTTAGGTTTCTAATCTGTTTGTTCGTGGCATTAAAGTGCTCTTTCTGCTCGTCTTGCAACAAGCAATTGCTGTCGACGAATACCTTAGTAACAGCATCATTCGCCAAAGTAGGATCACTTAAATTTCTAATCTGCTTGTGGGATGCATTGAAGTATACTTTCTGGTCGTCCTGTAATAAGCAATTTCTGTCAACGTATACTTTCGATGCTGTATCAACAGCGTGCCTGGAAAAAGCAATGTCCTTAATTTGCTTCTTCTTTGTGTAGAAATTTCCATCAGCCTCATCTAAGTATAACACATTTTGTTAGAAATGGCGGAAACTAACTCATCGCTGAGATGAGTAATAGCAGGAGGCAAGTCGGTTTTAAGTTTCTGAATTTCTGTTTTCAGAATATCGACCTGAGAATAATTAACCCATCTTCAGAGTTTATACCTGCTCCTACTTTGGTTAAATGCGTATTTTGCATATCATAGTTGTTTTCGGGTGTCAACACGTACTTTAGCCCGGGCTGCCGTCTCGGACCGACCTCCACCACCTCACCCCCTTTCCCCTCTCATCCCTTTCAACGATTGTCCAAACTTATTAACAGACATCTTTTTTAAATATACGAATCTTCCCCCAGGTATGAGAGTGGCCTTAAACAAAAAGCTGAAAAAGCTTTTTTGAGTCAAAAAAAGGATGTACGATGGATTTTTCTTAAAATATTTGAACATTTTAAGGTTTGTATTAAGGTTGGTTTTAAGACTCACTTAAATTTGAATGGAAGACCTGCCCCTAGTTCAAAAACTGAAGTCAGAAGTACCAAAAACACTAGAAACTTACTGAAAATTTTCCACAGCTCAAAAGCTTAAATCAGCTAATTTCCTGAAAATTCTCATTCCCCCCCCCGCCCCCGCCCCCCCCCCCCCAAAAAAAAAAGCACACGGTGACAGAGTAAGGAATGAAACAAAACAATGTGCATTAAAAGACTGTGTTTGAGATAATTTAAGATGCAACAACCTAAAAGAAAAAGAAAACACAACTGTCCCAACAGGGACTAGAACCCAGGATATCCGAGTACTAATAATATCCTCGACTTAGTAAGCGTCTGTTATGAGTTCTAGTTCCAACCATGGCAGCCGTGTTTTCTTTTATTTCTGAGGTTATTGCACGTCTTATTCTTGGTCTTTAATGAGTTTCTTCGAATCAATTTACTCAGTATATTGATCCCCCTGCCATTTTTTTTAATATTAAAAAAAGGTATAGATAAATCTTAACATTTCTCAACTAACCGGGCAAGCAAATCTCTCCAGTCTCTTGCAAAAAAAATGCTGAAAGTTAAAGATGATAAAGGAACAAAAATTAACGAAGGTTTAAAGTATAAGTTGTCTCCTTCCATACAGTTTAACGATTTAAAGGGCACGGAAACTCCCTTTTCGAATGAAAAATTGACATATAAAGGTTAGATTATGCCTAGCGAACCGGAAACTCATAAAGTGTTGAAAAATCTTAAACGGTACATCTGTAAAAGACTAGAGATCGAGTGTGAAGATCAGTAACCAGTTTCCTTGACAATGTTCTATCCTAATTCTATGCACACAGCTTCTCCCTGTTACTCCTCTTGTGAAAGGCAAGTGACTGCAATAAAATGCTATGTCTTAAAACTTGGGTTTACGAAAATATCCACAAAACAAAAGGTAAACTTAATAACATAACAGACAAACCATGGTTTAACATACCATATTATAGTGCTATAAATTTGACGGAACTTACCGGGGGAATTTTTGCAGTATACGTTACCAATGATTCTCCCGGTAACGTGAAGTTGTGGTGCACCGTTGAATATGGAGTGGTCCATCCAGATGTCTCCAGCAACAAGTTTTCTGATGAAGACTTTATGAGTTTAGTATCTCTGTAAGCATTAAAAAAATGCGTAAATAAAAAACGTGATGGAAATTAAAAACTGTGACTGTTTTGTACCCAAGAAAGAACTGAAAAATCACCCATTCTTACCTACAAATATCAGATGCTTAATTGTAGGGCCCCGCAAATTGTGGAAAAACGAACTTGCTGTTTAATTTCATCTGTAACAAACGATGGTTGGATTATGAGATTATTTATTTACAGTAAAACTTTGTGTCACCCAAAGTACAAAGCATTGCAGTCTGTATTTACCGAAATTGAGGAAAAAATTGGAAGGGATGTCACAGTTTTTCATGGTTCTCAAATAGATTTAATACGTGAAGAACTGCACCCAAAATTTAGAAACCTTATTCTTTTTGACGACTGCCTTTTAGATAAACAAAAAAAAAACATCAAACGCTACTTTCCCCAAGGAAGGCATTCGAACACCGATGTTTTTTATTGCACCCAGTCCTACACGAGAATTCCTAAACAAGTGGTTAGAGATAATGCAAATTTAATAATTCTTTTTTCTGTGGATGAGTTAAATTTGAAACACGTTTACGAAAATCATGTTGGGCCTGACATGGAATTTTCAGAGTTTAAAACGTTGTGTCAAAATTCTTGGAAAAGGCATTATGGCTTTTTTATCAACTAACGAAATGTTAAATGAGGGCAGACATAAACGTTCATTTTTAACTTTTAAACAAAAGAATGGAGACAAAACGAGAAATCGCAAAACTCAAAAGTCGTTCAACTAAAAGATTTGTAAATAGACGTTTGGGTGAGAGAGAGCAAGAAGAATAGTTACAAGAATTTTTTAAACCGCTAATAAGCACCCTGAAACCGATGCTGGTCTTGAGTGCAATCACGCAAACTATGCCAATTAAAAATACTTTAGCCACACAAACTAAACCGATTAAAACACTATAGCCACGCAAACTACGCCGATTAAATTTTACAAAGAAGAAAGTGATGAAGAAGTTAGTTACTACGAATCACTGGCGTTATCACCCTCCCCTGCTCCTAGTCAGGAAACATTGGTGAGGTCTCTTGATTACAGCATCGCCCAATATTCAAGTCCGGCTGTAACTCCTATAATGCGAATCCCACCCGACTCCAAAACTGAATACACAACTGCGAGCATAGGTCCTAAACTTACCCTTAGATATTCCACGGCGCAAGGTAGAAACATTTCAACTCTACCTGAGCTTCCTTATTTGACCAAGCTAAGGGCCCTCGATAGTTTATTACCTGGTCAGAATATTGGAGAAACTGCTAAATATTTCTTGGTAAAATTTTTCGAAAATCCCAACGATACTGACCATGTATTCGGTTTACAGTATGATAAAAAAAATGGTGAGCTGACCTTTGGTGATAAAACTGTTAAAATCTTTGAGAGTGACATAGTGGTAGAAAACCAACAGTACATAGGAAGGCACAAGCTTTTGAACTTGCTAGTTTTCAAAGACTTGAAAGAAACTTCCCTCGCGCTGGAAGTTAAAGCACCTTACGTGACCATGTTAAAAAATACTAACGCTATATATCACAACAATGACCCTAATACTCGTAAACCAAAATCTAGTCAGAGTGCCAAGTACAAATTTCTTATCGCTTCTATTTGGAAGGACCTCCAGAAATAAGGGACTGGCATGGTTAAAAAAGTGTGTAGTAGCGTCGATTATAAATATTACGACGATACTAATGACCTGATGAAGAGACTCAAGCTTTTGTATAAGTCCACTCTAGCAGGTCACTACCTGCATCGAAACGAGATGATTGAAATTTTATTAGAAATGCAGCAAAGAAAAATTATAAATGACTGCCAAAAAACAGTGGCCTATCTAAATTTGGGGTTAGGTCGAATAAATCAAGAAACAGCTTATTCTGGATTACATGTCTGGTGAAATCCGAGCCAAGGCAACTGACTTTACATTTTAACCATTACGTTTCACATAACATGTAAAGTTACAAACATCTCCCTCCCCCTTTAGGAAAAACTGGCTTATGTCTGAAATTCGAATGAAGGCAGCTGACTTTACATGTTAACCATTACTTTTAACATAACATGTAAAGTTACAAACATCTTCCCCCCGCTTTAGGATATACTGGTTTACATGTCTGAAAATCGAATCAAGGCAACTGACTTTATATGTTAACCATTACTTTTAACATAACATGTAAAGTTACAAACATCTTTCCCCCACTTTAGGAAATACTGGTTTACGTCTGAAATTCGAATGAAGGCAACTGACTTTACATGTTAACCATTACTTTTAACATAACATGTAAAGTTACAAAATACAAACATCTCCCCCCCCCGGAAAAAATTCGGAGATGAACATACGAGCAGCTGATTTCCTCGTTTTTCTGTCCTCGGTTTAGCTAGTTTCCTCATTTTTTTTAGTTTTGCAAACCTCCTAAAATGCATTTAAAGTCCCTAAAAATGTATAATTTTTTTAGTGGCTCTCCTCTTATTTGCTCGTTTTCAACTAAGACTGACTTTCATGACTGTAGAACTGAACTATCATTATAAATACAGCACAATAATTTATTTAGAATTCTAAGGCCTCGAAATAAGCTCACCAAAGAATATCTTTTCCCTACTGAAAGAATAAAAAACTGTTTTCTAAGTATTAACGCAGTGATAAAACTTAGTAGGACACAGTATTCATTCATTTTTTGTAGGTACTCAATTTCAAATAATTCTGAGCATAAATCTATCACATAAAATAGCTAAAGCCGGAATTAATGTGCATAATTTATAGTGACAGTTTTATACTTTGAACATCTCATTAATGTCTAATGCAGTGCCAAAACAGGACCACTGCACTTGACTGAGGTTAGCATAACACTTTAAAAGCGTCGAACGTACTATGCAATGTTAGGTTTCATTAACATTTTACAAAATATAAATGTTACATTAAATATTCTAGCATTTTAAGAGTTAAGTCACCCCCCCCCCCTAAAATCCTTAATTTAATAACACCTAGATTTGGAGTTTGTTTAATAACATTTCTGTAAATGTCTAATGTAGGACCCATTTAATTAATAATTTAATTTGTACTCTTAAATCTTAATTTTATCGTAATTTTATTACTAATCTACTAACTTAATCTTATTTTTATACTAATTTAATTTTATATAATTTTATACTAAAAAAAATTAAATATTAATAAAGTGTAAACTTACATAATTATTACAAGCAGCTCCAGTTCAGTCTGTTTTCTGATCCTTCCAAACTTCATTTTGATTTTCTTGCAAACCAACACGTGCTTATATACATTTTTGCCAGCATATAAATGTTTTGGGCCAAATTAAAACTTTTCAAATCTTGGCCAGACTTCCTGGCTGAGAATTAAAATAATGAGATTTCCAAGAATTGTTCAGAAACTAGATTTCAATTACTCTACCATCCAATCAAATTAATTTTCTGGTTAACCTACTTCCTGGATTTTGGTCTGGAAATCCAGATTTACCAATTGGGAATTTGATACATAATATAAAGCAACTTCCTGGCCTGCAAATATCTCATTGCAGAGAACTTTTCAAAGGGGACGGGTGTCCGAAGTTGTGCTGGGTAAGTTCATAATATTTTCTTAAATTATTATTAACTGAATTTTCAGTATGTGTGAGGTAAAAAATGATTATTAAAAAAAATTATTTACATTTACATTTTACAGCCCGTAATTTTTGTTGAATTGGAAAATATTTAACACTAAGTCTCCTTTATGTACGGTACACTAGGCAGATTAGATAATTAATTAAGTATTAATACTGTACAATACCGTTAAGTGATGATTACTGGTTTAAGTGTGTAGGTTTACAGTACACTCGCTTAGTTAAAAAGTTAAAAGTTAAAACAATGACAAAGTGTGCTCGTTTTTAAAATGCTGTAACACTTACTAGACAAATCAGCGAGTATACACACACCTAACAAAATAACGCATTTTAATTGTTTAAAAGTCTTTTTTTAAATGCTGGTCTTCAATTCATTAGGATATAACAATATTTTTTTACTGCTAGCAATGTGTTAAGTCACTATTTTAGTAACAAACTAACAGCGTTTCAGGAAAAATGTGTGGTGTATTTGTGCCAATGGTTTGAAAAAATCTAGACCGCGTCAAGTTAGGCAACAAACATCACAACAAACATCACATCAATTTAATTGTCGAGGTTATAACCATTGTAGCGCGACGCCATTGTGTCAGTGTCTTATGTCTTGAAGCATAGTTGGGCACATTTCAGTTATTTGGGGAAAAAGAATAATGCGGTACAAAAGCTTAAATTGTGTTGAAATCGTCAGCAATGAGCCACCTCACAAAATTAACTCATGTAGGAATGCCAGCTAAGCTGCTTTCAATGCAAATTCTGATCCTCCACAACTAGTTACTAGTTACTAGCTAGCTAGCTACTTCGCTCATCCCCATGTTAATTCCATACGTCGATTATTTATCGATACCGAGATAACGGGAAGGCTTCCATCTATGAAATTGGGAGAATGGGTGCAGTACAATACGAACTCCGTACCTTTTATGGTTTGGAGCTTGGGGCATAACGGGAATGGCGTAGGAGGACGCGTAAGTACGAAAATATTGTTATAATCATTGTTAGTATTGTCGGCATCGTAGCTCATTGGACGGCCAAAGTTCGGATAACGAGAACGTGTATACTGATGTGCGTGCCTAGACACACACTAGTGTATCACGATAAATCTAATCAATGTTGCAAAAAATTGTATTCACGTCCAATTCACGACAAATAAACCAACTGTAATAACAAAGTCAAAAACTGAAATAAACCAACTGTAATCACAAAGTCAAAAATGGTAAGGAGGCCACCAATTGAGAGTGGTTCGGGCCTTCAAAGGAGTGATATCAACAAACCAAAACTAACTAAATAAAACAAATAACAAAACTACAACAAAATTAAAACCAAACCAAAAACCTATAAAGAGGTGACTAAGTTGAGAATGGTTCAGCCTATTGGCAAAAGATAGTAGCAAATTGTTGAAAACCAATTTCTTATTGAAGTGGCACTTTATTACACATCTGCAGTACTGCACGGTAGTGGAGTTGAGTCAATACACAATTAAAAAAAAGGAGTGATATCATATCAAAAACCAAAACTGTTAAAAGGGGCCGCCATGTTCCGAATGGTTCGGCCCTTCAAAGGAGTGATATCAACACACCAAATCAATCGCCGACTTAATCGCACCGAATAATACTTTGAACGTTAAATGAAAACTTGAACATTGCTACCGAAAGCAGCAATGTCCTAGTTTTCTTTAACCTTCGAACTATTAAGCTGTGCGATTAACTTGGCGAATGTTTTGGTGTGTTCATATCACTCCTTTGAAGGGCCAAACCATTCGGAACTTGGCGGCCCCTTTTATCAGGTTTGGTTTTTGATATGATACAATATACTGACGAAAATGCAATCAGCCTGCTCACGAGAAAATATTCCTCATTTTTTTTGTGAGTAATCATCTGATTGCATTTTCGGCAGTATTTTAAGGAAGCTATTGTGTTATTTTTGCCAGAACTGGTCTGGAGGTCAATCCACCAAAGAACGGAAGTGTAATGCGAAACCTTCACTTAGAGGATAGTGGTATAGCAACCGCCTCCGGGCAGCCAAACAAAACAAAACAGAAAAACTAACACTTTTATTTTTACTGGGGAAACTTAAAGACGATAGCTGTGCATGCATTAAAATTCCCCCCAAAATTTATGAAATGTTACAAATAGCAAATAGGCCTATCCTGCCGTAATGTTCTCTTTCCACAACCACATATAACAAACTTACCCTTCTCCAACAAAAATACTCAATATTGATGAAGTGATAACTGTGTTTTGGATACAGTTATCCCTCCCCCCCCCCCCGCCCGAAAATTTGGAGGCTCGTCGGGCATCTGGTCCACCCTGCACCTCCGTAAAAATACGCGCATGACGAATCAACCAACAACACAGCTGTAAAAAACCTGCAAACAGTACTCAAATTGATATTGTTTTAGTGTAACAAAATGCCTAGATCATATATTAGTTTTAAAGATGTATAGCTGCAAATGTTACAATAACGCACATATAATTCCGGCTCTAGTTATCCTACGTGCGATGTTTATGTCCATAATTATTTTGCTTGAGTAACCACTCAATTGAATAAGTACGTAATTGAGTTTTATTGGCGCCATAATACGCACTTCGTTTTTTGTTCGTATTAAGTGCCGAAAGACAAATTCTCCGTGAACTTATTCAAAGGCCTTAGGATAGCCGCTAAATTATTGTGCCGTAATAAGACATAACAGCTATAGTTCTTTGGTTGTGTATCAATGGTAAAATATTCCAAGTGCTATTCGTATCATGATGGTTTAATAATTTTCAAACGAGCTTTTCTCTCATTATTCTACAATTCTCGCTGTGTGTGTGTGGAGTACATGTATGTATGAATGTGTGGTACCACAAAGAAAGAAGACCATCCCAGAGGGGTGGGGTGGGGAAGAGTCCCTGATGGGTAACGCAACGAGAAAGTTCACATTTGGTGTTTTTGTTTTGAACCTTTCCCCGAAAGGGAGACACACCCCTCTATTTCAAGGTTTTGTTTTTGACCTCAATCTCTAGCTGGCAGTGTATGTTGATTTTCAGTAGAAGTGAAAGTATACCAGGTAATTGGTCTTTTAAGGTCATGACAAAGCATCCGGAAGCGGCCTTCCCTTACTCGCTAGAGGGTGTTAGTTACTTTCGAGGTCAGTCATACCTTTCACTAACCTCTAGGTCAGACTTGTAAACAAATAGGCCAATGAACGACCCACTTGCTGGTGGGAAAACCTGCAAAAATATTCAAATATGAAGGGGCACAACGAGAAAGTTACACGCCAAAAAATGCTTACACAAACAGCAACACTTTTATAAAAAAAAAACGCAAACAAAATTAGGAGGAAGGAAAGACCCAGCAGGGCAGCCAGGGGGTTGCTCAAAAGGGCCTGCTTTCCACCAAAACATCTACTACTGACGAGTGGTGAGCACTCTCGACCTTTGGGTTCGCTGTTCTGAACTGGTCGAGCTTTATGGACTAGTGGCTTTGGTGGTGGGTCACGCCAGTGGACCTCAACTCTAAGTCAAACTGGACTGAATTGCAAGACTGGTGATGAGCTGTGTAAGTCCTCGATGTTGGGCTCGATGTTCTAAAGTAGGTTGGAGCTGTTTGGATTAGTGGCTTTGCTTGGTGATGATCGGTACGTCATTCTAAACTGGGTTGAGCCATTGGACCGAGTAACAAAGACTTGGTGGTGAGCACTTGTTCCCCTAGAGGGTGTGCTGTCTTTGAGCTGGTTGGAGTAGTTGGACTAGTGGCGATGCTTCGGTGGTGAGTGGTACACCATTCCGAACTGAAGTTGAACCGTTGGACCGGCAGCAAAGACTTAGCGATGAGCAGCGAGGCCTCGCCTTCGAGCTTGCAAGGTTCTAAGCTGTTTGAGCTGTTTGGACTGGTGGCAATGCTTTAGCAGTGAGCTGTGGGGTCGTTCTGTGGCACATCTCTGGAGTGCTGCCGGACCCAGTGGCAACAGTGGCGGTGAGCTCGGAGAGGTAATAGCAGCAGTCTCTTGGAACTGGTCGGAGTAGTTTTACTAGTGGCTTCCTTTTAGTGACTAGTGGTACGCCATTCTGAACTGGAGCTGAGCTGCTGAACCTGCCGCATAGACTGATTTGACCTTGTTGGGCGCTTTGAGCGTTGCTGGTGCTAGACTAAAGTGGGTGTCTGACAAGACATTCATGAACTAGATGTCTGACGAGGTGGCTAGGTGTCGAACACTGGTACGGTCATGTTTCGAGGAGTTCCGCCAAGGTTGGAGGTTGGCAAGTGTAGTGATCCACCTGAGGCCCCTCTTTCCTTCTGGTCTCGAAGGTTGGGCGAGATGACTGTGGATCATGAGGGTGTAGTGGTGGGCCGAGACCACTACTTCTTTACTAACTGACTGACAAGCCTGAGGTTGACTTTTACTGGATGATGACTTGGTGACTTATGCATGTGGCTAAGTCCAAAAAATGGACTTTGTATTGAGGGATGGACTTAGTCTTGACCATCCCAGAATCAAAAAGGACCCGCATACGAGCCAAGCTCTGCAATGGTGGATTTTGGCTTTTTCTTTACCTTAAAATGGTGACGGTTAACATCGCAATACCCGGAGAATTTGGCTGAAATCCTACCCAAAGAAAACCCCACACCCTGCTGTCACCTGAGACCTGGCATTCTTTGTGGTTTCAGACTCGGGTTGAGTCCCTGAAGCCACGACGAATACCGGGTCCAGCGACAGTGAGGTTTGGGGCTTTTAGTCTTTACCTGAAAAGTCAAAGTCACAGTTAGGCAAAGGGAAAGCAATTGTGGTGAAAGGTTGCAAGGTTTATGCGGCATTGGCTGTACAAAGCTATACAAGTTTAATGAAAATTCTGCCTAAAAATCGAGATCCAGTCGATCTTGAAGCAGATGCCAACAAGTTCGTCCCCTGTACCTTCTTCTCGAGTTTTTGTCCGTGCACACGTTCGTGCGACAAGTGGCAGCACCTCCAGATGGTCTCGTGCCATCCTTGTCTGTACTTCCTGCACACCTGACTTCTGCGGCTCCTCTTACTCTTTTTGTGACGATGACTGGCACCCAAGACAGCTATAAGTCTTATGGGGCATGTCTTGTGTAAGTACAAGCGATCTTCGGTAAGTCAGCTGGGAAGTGTTTGCCAGCCTTTTCGACCCCGCAGACCATGACCATGTTTATCCTGGCTCTGACGAAAATCTGGTTGCTTTTTTGGAATTAGAGGTAGTGGGGCCATCTTATTGATCTCCTGCCAACGTAGAAGGAGGATATGAGGTGATTGACTATGTCTACGCCATTCATGCACTCCGTGTAAGTGGTGGTTGCCGATGGGCAAGCGACTAGGTATTTCTAGTCCCCGATGACTTGTCCAACGGTACATTTTCCAGCCTAGGGATCCACGTGGGTGCTGAGTAGATGGACGGCCTTGGTGTCACACCATATGCTCAGCAGTATCCAGCCACTCTGATGCAGGATACTGTCGCTACGTTCGTGCTCCTTCTTGAATTTGCGCAACTCCTCCATGAACTTGTGTAACATTCCGGCAGCATTGGCACTTAGGCTACCGCATGTGAAGGTTCCTAGCTTGGCGTAGAGGACCTGAAACAGCAGTCCCGACGTGAAGCGGTTGTCGTAGACGATGGTGTAACCCTGGTTGAGGTAGTGGCGCGCGGTGTAGATCGTTGTGTGAGCCATCATGTTGTTCTCGCGTTCCTTGGCGGGGTCTTGGTCGTGGTCAATGGCCATGTGGCGCTTTTTTGCAATGTGTGCCTCGTCGTTGAGGATGAAACCGTTGAATGGGTCGCAGAGAGTGAAGTGTTCAAAGCCAACCTTGATGGGCTTCTTCGGTTGGTATACCTTGATCCTGGATCTTCCAGTGTATGCAGTCATGGACTGCTCTATGCAGCGAACTGCTCCGGGGTTCTTGCACTTGCGGAATGCCTGGTTGATGGCCTCCATCATCTATCACACGTTCAATATTGCGTCCATGTCCTCCCCCTTGGCCTTCTGCTCTTCCATGGCTTGCCAGGTTGTAAGCGATGCAGTCTGGGGATCAGTACTGGTGAAAGAATGTTCTTCGGACAGCCGAAAGGTGTTCCACATGTGATTGAACCTTGTTCTGGTAGTGGTCTACCTGATGGAGTGGTTTCCCAGGTCTGGGGACATGGACCAATACTGTGCCATCTCTGGCAAGTCGTTGTAGCCCATGATTACCAGTATTCAATGAAAGCCAGAAACTCGACTTTCGTCAATGGTACCCACATAGGAGTGAGATGTGGTTTTTTCCCGTTTCGGCGACGTTTGGCAGGCTTGCATGTTTGTCATTACTGCTGGGTCTTGGCTGTAGTTGGAGCTGGAATTAGCCTCTGCTTGTTCCCTTGGCTGAGGGACTTGGGATGATACGACCGTTGATGGTATCTCCTTGGCAGCTGGTGCTTGGGTAGAGTTGGGAGTGAACCCTGCTTCTTCCCTTTGGATTTGCGCCGGCTGGATCGGCGACGTTGACGACGATGACTCTGATTGGTCCTGAGTGTCTTATCCACCTCTACACACATCTGTTCTAGCACCAACTGTCCTGTGCTCGGATCTTCTGGGGGTTCTGCTGGTGAAGCGCTTGGCTGAGACTGTTGTTGGCTGAAACGGCAATTGACATATTGGGCTATCATGGCGCGGTGCATCTTCGGGAGGTAGCCACTTCATGGAGGTAATAATCGTTTTCTTTTTTGCTGCGGAGGTGGCTCGGGGAACATTGGTGGTCTGTTTGGTATTACTAGGAACATATTTCTTCTGTTGATATTGTCCTACAGTACGACTTGCTAACGTCTTTTCATGGCTTCTGGTTTACTCGGTTACACTGACGGTGGCGGTGGCTCAACCACGTTAGCTGTCGTTGTGGGATCAGGATACGATTGCACCACGCGGAAACAGCAGGCGGTTGTCAAGAGCATCGGGCCGGATATTGCAAGACACTGCAAGTGATCATCAATTGTGTGGCTTTTGATAAAGCCGCGTGCCGCTGTTGCGAACATGGTGTTTAGCATCAGAAATTTGGGGGTAAGACGTAGAAGCCCACGCCTTGCTGCCGACATGCAGGTCCAAGACCAAAAAAACCAAAAAAGGCAGAAAACAATAAGAGAAAGCATTCCCAGGGTGATTGTGGGATGGAGAATGGAATTTCCGAGGTAAAAGCCGATCGATGGATGTGTTACGTGGATTCCAGTTAGCTTGACGTTTCCGAAACAGTGTTGTAGAACGGATATTATTAAATGCTACGATTTTTTTGATTCAACTGGTTTCTCATCTGCTTTATTGCCAAAATAAAACCAGTGCCTATTTTGATTTTGGTTCAATGTTTATTTAGATCCTAAGACATCGTCCATCGACAAAGATGACGACGTAGTTGCTCATGCATGCCTAAAAACCCAAAGCATATAATCTGCTATATCTAGTATGTCAGTCTGGTATTGAATGTTGAGCTATATTTGACATCTTATATACTCTTAATGTCATATTTGAAAAACACATCTTGTTAAAGGATGGAGCTTTCGTTATTCAGCCATATTTGGCTGGTTAGCAAAGGAAGTAAACTTAACCATAAGAGCCACTATTTATTTTCAAGTTTATTGTAAAACATGGCTGTACCAGTGCAGCATACAAAAAAATGTAGGATTTTTTTATTCAACTAGTTTATCACATGGTTTAGTGGCCGTGAAAAATCTGTGATGATTTTGGTTTTGGTTCAATGTTTCTTTATATCCAAAGACATCGTCCCAGGGCAAAGATGTCTTTGTGGATGCTGATTCAAGCCCACAAGCCCACAGCAAAAAATCTGCTATATCTGGTACGTCTCTCAGGTAGAGTATGTTGCGCTATGTTTGACAACTTTAACTTGTAGGGTCATATTGTTAAAGTATAGAGCTTTCATTATTCAGTCATATTTGGCTTGTTAGCAAGGAATGTAAACTTAACCATAAGCTCAACTATTTACGGACAAGTCTATTGTCAAACATGGGTGTACCAGTGGCATACACAAAATGTTAAAATTTGTTTGATTGATTTGGTTTCTCACGTGCTTTAGTGACCGTGAAAAATATGTGCTCATTTTGGTTTTGGTTCAATCTTTCTTTTAATGCATAGACATCGTCCCTGGGCAAAGATGACTATGTGGATGCTGATTCAAACCTATAAGCACACACCGAAGAATATGCCATATCTGCTACGTTTGTTTGGTAGAGTATGTTGTGCTATGTTTGACAACTTAAACTTGTACGGTCGTATTTGACAAACACATCTTGCTAAAAACTGGAGTTTCGTTATTCATCCATATTTTGCTGGTTATCAAGGGAAGTTAACCACACGCTCCACTCTTTATTTAGAAGTTTGTTGTCAAACATGGCAGTACCATTGTGACATACGCAAAATTTTAAAATGTTTTGACTCGATTGTTTTTTTGCGTGCTCTAGTTCCTGTGAAAAATCTGTACTCATTTTGGTTTGGGTTTAATGTTTCTGCAGATCCAAAGACATCGTCCCTGTGAAAACATGAGACCATGATCACTGATGCATGCCAAAAAACCCACAGCATAGAATCTGCTATATCTAGCACATCTGTCCGGTATTGTATGTTGAGCTATGTTCGTCGTCTTAAACTTGTACGGTCATATTTGACAAACACTTCTTGCTAAAGAATGGAGATTTCGAAGTTCAGCCATATTTAGGTCATTAGCAAGGGAAGTAAACTTAACCATAAGCACAACTATTTATTGACAAGTTTATTGTCAAACATGGCAGGACCAGTACGACATACACAAAATGTTTAAAAATTTTGGATTCAATTGATTTCTCACATGCTTTAGTGCCCGTGAAAAATGTGTGCTTTTTTGGTTTTAGTTCAATGTTTTTGTAGAACCTAAGACATCAGCCTTGAGCATAAATAATTCCGTAATTGCTGATGCATGCCTAAACACCCACAGCATAGAATTTGCTGTATCTGGTAAGCCTGCCTAGTAGAGTATGTTCAGTTATGTTTGAAAACTTGAACTTATATGGTCATATTTGACAAACACATCTTGCTAAAAATTGTAGCTTTCGTTATTCATACATATTTGGGTGGTAGGCAAGGGAAGTAAACTTAACCATAAGCTCCACCTTTATTTACAAGTTTATTGTTAAACATGACAGTATCAGTGGTCAGTGGTGAAAGTTTGCAGTTATGTTCAGTTGCGTATTGGCCGTACGGCTGTGGACGGTATTTTATTCAGGTGGCTCCAGTTCTATATGAACTTTAGGTTAGTTTGTACTTTAGGTTAGTTTGTTAGGTTAGTTTGTAAGTAGCTAGTAAGTAGTTTTATTGTAAAGTGAGCGGATGGCTTGTAGGCCTTAAGGCTCAATAAAACAAATTCAATTCAATTCAGTGCAGCATACACCAACTCTGAAGAATTTTTTGATTCAATTGAATTCTCACGTGCTTTAGTGCCCGTGAAAGATGCGTGCTCATTTTGTTTTTGGTTCAATATTTCTTTATCCAAAGACATCGTCCCTGGGCAAAGATGACTGTGAATGCTGAATCAAGCCTACAAGCCCACAGCAAATAATCTGCTATGTCTTGTACGTCTGTCTGGTAAAGTATGTTGCGCTATGTTTTACAACTTAAACTTGTTGCGTCAAATTTAACATACACATTTCGTTAAAGAATGGAGCTTTCGTTGTGCAGCCATATTTTGATTGTTAGCAGGGGAAGTAAACGTAATAATAATCTCAACTATTTATTGACAAGGTTTTCGTCAAACATGGGTGTACCAGTGGCAAACACAAAATATAAAGATTTTTTTATTGAATTGGTTTATCACGTGCTTTAATTACCGTGTAAAATATGTGCTCATTTTGGTTTTGGTTCAATCTTTTTTTTGATACATAGACATCGTCGCTGGGCAAAGATGACTCTGTGGATGCTGATTCAAACCTGCAAGCCCACCGAGAAGAATATGCCATATCTGGTACGTTTGTCTGGTAGAGTATGTTGCGCTATGTTTGACAACTTAAACTTTTACGGTCATATTTGACAAACACATCTTGCTAAAAACTGGAGCTTTCTTTATTCAGCCATATTTGACTGGTTAGCAAGGGAGTAAACTTAACCATAAGCTCCACTCTTTAATTACAAGTTTAATGTCAAACATGGATGTATCATTGTGGCATACATAAAATGTAAAGATGTTTTGATTGGAGTCCTTTTTCGCGTGCTCTAGTGCCCGTGAAAAATCTGTGCCAAATTTGGTCTGGGCTTATTGTTTTTGTAGATTTAAAGACATCGTCCCTGGGAAAACATGATTCCATGATTGCTGATGCATGCATAAAAACCCACAGCATAGAATCTGCTACATTTGGTAGGTCTGTCTGTTATTGTATGTTAAGCTATATTCAACAACGCATATGGTCATATTTGGCAAACACATCTGACTAAAGAATGGACGTTTTGTTATTCAGCCAGATTTTTCAGGTTAGCAAGGGTAGTAAACTTAAACATGGCTGTACCAGTGCAGCATACACAACATTTTGGATTTTTTTAGTCAATTAGTTTCTCACATGCTTTAGTGCCCATGAAAATTCAGTCTCATTTTGGTTCTGGTTCAATGTTTTTTTTAGATCCGTAGACATCGTCCCTGTGCAAAGATGATTGAGAGGATGCTGATTCAATCCTACAAGCCTACAGCAAAGAATCTGTCATATCTGGACGTCTGTCTGGTAAAGTATGTTGAGCTATGTTTCACAACTTATACTCGTAGGTTCATATTTGACAAACATGTCTTGCTAAAAAATGGAGCTTTCGTTATTCAGCCATATTTGGCTGGTAGGCAAGGGAAGTAAACTAAACCTTAAGCTCCACTCTTTATTTACAAGTGTATTGTCAAACATGGCTGTACTAGTGCGGCATCCGGAAAATAAATGATATATTATATAATAATATATCAGTTATTTAAAATAAACTGACATACTATATTATTAAATGTTACAATTTTTTTATTCAATTGGTTTCTCACGTGCTTTATTGCCAGTAAAAAATCAGTGCCTATTTTGGTTTTGGTTCAATGTTTCTTTTGATCGTAACACATCGTTCATGGACAAAGATGACTCCGTGGTTGCTGATGCATGCATAAAAACTCCACAGCATGGAATCTGCTATGTCTGGTTGGTATGTCTGGTATTGTATGTTGAGCTATGTTCGATAACATATCCTTGTATGGTCATATTTAACAAACACATCTTGCTAAAGACTGCAGCTTTCATTATTCATCCATATTTGGGTGGTTAGCAAAGCAAAAAAACTTAACCATGAGCCACTCTTTATTTACAAGTTTATTGTCAAACATGGCTGTACCAGTGCAGCATACACAGTTTTTAGGATTTTTTTTATTCATTTGGGTTCTCACATGTTTTTGTGCCCATGAAAAATCTGTGCTCATTTTGGCTTTGGTTCAATGTGTCTTTAGATCCAAAGACATCGTCCCTGGGCAAAGATGACTCTGAGGATGCTGATTCAAGCCTAAAGAGAAGAATCTGCCATATCTGGTATGTTTCTCTGAAAGAGTATGTTGAGCTATGTTTGACAACTTAAACTTGTAGGGTCGTATTTAACACAGACATCTTGTTAAAGAATGTAGCTTTCGTTGTTCAGCCATATATGGCTTGTTAGCATCGGAATTAAACTTAACCACAAGCTCCACTCTCTATTTTCAAGTTTATTGTCAATTATGGCAGTACCAGTGCGGCATACTCATAATGTTAATAATGTTAAGATTTTGTTGATTCAATTGGTTTTTCACTTGTTTCAGTGCCCATTTTGGTTTTGGTTTAATGGTTCTGTAGATCAAAGACATCGACCCTGGGAAAAAATCACTCCTTGGTAACTGATAAATGCCTAAAAACCCACAACATAGAATCTACTATATGTGGTAGGTTTGTTCGGTGTTGTATGTTGAGTAATGAGCATGATCGACAACTTAAACTCGTTCAACACATCTTGCTAAAGACCGTAGCTTTCGTTATTCATCCATATTAGGCTGGTCAGCAAGGGAAGCAAACTTTACCATAAGCACCACTCTTTAATTACTAATGTATTGTCAAACATGGCACTACCAGTGCGGCACATATACAATTTTTTTTTATTCAGTTGGTTTCACACATGCTTTAGTGCCCGTCAAAAATCTGTGCTCATTTTGATTCTGGTATAAAGTTTCTTAAGATCCAAAGATATCCCTGGGAAAAGTTTATTCAGTGGATGCTGATTCAAGCCTACAAGCCCACAGCAAAGAATCTGCCGTATCTGTTGCGTCTTTCAGGTAGACTATGTTGATTTATGTTTCACAACTTAAACTGATACGGTCATAATTGACAAACATATAATAATAATAATAATAATAATAATAATAATAATAATAATAAACTTTATTGTCATGAAAAGACAAAAAGCGAGGGAAAGGGCCAGTTTTGGCTACTTGCATCCAACCTATTAAAAGTGCAGACTATAGTAGTCATTTGTCAGTTATCTACAAATTTAAAGTAGGCTACACGTTAAAAAAACAAGCAATGCAACATGTATACAAACTAAATGAAAATATTGGGGAAAAGCACATAAAAGTAAACAAATTCGTAAACAATTGATCAATTTTAAAATTGTCTTGCCAAATACCTATTAAGGTTACAGTGTCAGAGTCCTGCCTTAAACAACCCCAACGTAGGCACGATCACGAGGTCACCGGGTAACTCGTTCCACACATTTACGACTCGGTTTGAGAAAAAAAATTTACGACAGTCAGTGCGGAACGAACTCCCCGAAGCTTTAGACTGTGACCGCGCGTACGGTCATCAGTGTGTAACTCAAAGAACTTTGCAAAATCCAGATTTACAGGACCGTGGAGCAAGGAATAGATTAGGCAAAGGTCTGCTTTGAGCCTACGCAATTCAAGTGAATCAAGTTTAAGAAATAATAGCCTATCAGCATAAGATTTATTACGTTGTCCACGTAATGACTTAGTGAATCTTCGTTGGACATTTTCAATGCGATCAATGTCACCAAACAGGTACGGTGACCAAACATAGCTTGCATATTCGAGGATCGGCCGTACATAGACTTTAAATGCCCAGACCATAGTGTCAACATGACCTGAAGTAAAAATCTTCTTTATTAAGGCAACCCGCTGGTTTGCAGCACTTGTGACATTAACACAGTGTGTTGTAGGTTTTAAATCGGAGGTAAACCAAATGCCGAGATTTTTAATTACATTACAAAAGAACGGAGATTTCGTTGTTCAACCATATTTGGCTTTTTAGCAAGGGAAGTAAACCTAACCATACGCTCCACTCATTATTTACAAGTGCACTGTCATTTGACAGTGCCAGTGCGGCATACACAAAATATTCAGACTTTTTTGATTCAATTATTTTCTCACGTTCTTTAGTACTCGTGATAAATCTGTGCTCATTTTGGTTTTGGTTAAATGTTTTTATGTTTTGGTACAATGTACATCCAAAGACATCGTCCCTGGGAAAAGTAACTTCGTGGTTGCTGATGCATGCATAAAACCCACAGCATAAAATATGCTATATCTTGTAGGCCTGTCTGGTAGAGTATAATGAGCTATGTTTGATAACTTAAACTCGTAACGTCTTATTGACAAACACAAATAGTTACCAGAAATTCTTTTCCTCTTTTTCTAAAGAATATGAGATTTTTATTTTTCAGGTTGTGATTGGACTACTCAAAAATAAACTACAACCTTCGGTACAGTACCATTTATTGCCTAAATGCAAAATTTTAACAAGCTAGGTTGAATAGTCTCTTTGTAATCCTATTCCAAAGAATTCTAACACACTCACATGCAATTAGTATGTGAAAGTGTTAAAATAGCTTGGAATAAGATTACAGACAGACTATTCAACCTAGCTTGCTGAAATTTTGCATTTGAGTATTAAATGGTACTGTGCTGAAGGTTTTTTTTTCATGTGACTGGGACAATCAGAACTTTAAAAATAAAAAATCAGAAAATCTTTAGAAAAAGATGGAAAAATTATGTGGTAACGAGTATAGCTTTTTTAAATTTTAATGAATTTTTAAAATAAAATCACAATACGAAGCATCTCTTTGAGGGCTATGTAACGCTGCTTACCACGTGTCGATGGCGCAAACCGTTCCGGAAATATCTTTAAAAAATGTATACTTGAAAATAAGGGTGTTATTTTGGGCGAAAAAATATGGCTATTCTCGGAATCGAACACAGGACCTCTGGGACTGAAGTCTTACAGCCTTACCCATACACCCAACTGGAATATATATTAGAGACTTGAAAATAGGGGTGTCTTTTGGTATTTGGAAACTAAGAATTGACAGGAAAAAACACGGCCACTCTATGGTTCGAACCCATGACCTGTATGAGTGAAGAGTAGATCCTCTGCCACACAACCAACAAGTATATAACGAAGTTACTTGAAAATAAGGGTGTTATTTGGTCTTTGAAGACTTAGAATTAACAGGGGGAAATATGGTGATTCTGAGGTTAGAACCCCGGACTTCTGACAGCGAAGACCAGACATTTACGCACAAACCCAACGGTAATTGATAGTGGCTACTAGAAAAAAGAGGTGATATTTGAGCATCTGTTAACTTTGCATTGAAAGAAAAAATACAGCCACTCAGGGGTTCGAACCCACCACCTTTGGTACTGAAAGCTGGCATGTTATTGCAGAACTAAACTTGAATTTGCGTGAAAGGATTGAAAGTAACCTGCCTTAACATCAGCTACCCAGAAAGGGCGGCCATTTTGTTCTGTTACAGTCAGAAAATGGCCGCCAAGAATAGACTCTTCCAAATTGAATCAAAGTTCTCATTGGTCAAAAATTTGTCTCTTGTCCTGCCATTGGTCAACTTCGATTGTGCCTAAATTAGACGGCTATTTTTTTCGACTTTTGTCAATGTTTTAGTTTTTGAAGTTGGGTTGTAATTCCAAGGGTAGGTGGGTAGTTATGTTTTAAAAGGTAAATAATGTGCCAGGGGTTTTTGAGCAAGATCAAGTGACCAGTCAGTGTGTGTTTGGCTTTTAGGCTGACTAGGTGTCTAGGCAAGAGTAGCAGCAAGGTACAATGGGTCTAACATTGCATAAAGGGTAACATTTTGCGTTATTGCTGGAGGGGAAACTCAAATAAAGAGTCAAAATCCAGTCAAACTAATTCCACATTCTGGTGGGTACTCTTAACTCCTGCCTAAATCAAAAATACGTCCAAAAGTGTCACCCAACACTGCCTGGCCCACTTGACTCCTCCACCTTCCTAAATGTACCAGAAATTCAATAAAAAAATAAGTTAAAACTTTGTCTGGGGTGCCAATTTTCCTCAGTTTTTTCCTAAATCATCTCCCCCTATCTGCCTCCTACTAAACCCTTTACAGGATCTTCTCATGACGTCTTGAAATTAGGAATGTACCCACATCAAATTTGGGGGTACCACTGTCATTCTTTGATGCTTGAAAAAATTGCTTGCGAGCCGACTTGAACCAACAATCTCTTGCTTTGTAAACCAGAAAGCTACCTCTGAGCCATTGCAGGCAGACATGTCAGTCTTACTATGAATGGTACCTTAAGTACTCTTATTCTTAATAGCATCGAAAAGGAAATTTGGATGGAGCACAAACCTTTCTTGATAACTCTTTGAAAATGTCTATTCATACCCGACCTTACAGACTTTTTTGAAGATTTCTCAAGAACGTAATCTGATATAGACATGCGGTAAGAGAGTTGTAAAGCTCACAAAAAGACGCTTCAAATGATGTACTTGATTTTCAAAAACCCTTAAAATTTGAAAAAGGTGTAACTAATTTCCGTTTCCGTGCCCTAAGAATCACAGAACTTAAGGTAACATTCGTAGTAAGACTGACATGTCTGCCTACAATGGGTCACACTTAGGTTTCTGTTCTCCAAAGCAAGAGAATGTTGGTTCAAGTCTGCTAGCAAGCAATTTTTTTCAAGCATCAAGGAATGACAGTGATACCCTCAAATTTGATGTGGGTACATTCCTAATTTAAAGAGGTCTTGAGAAGATCCTGTAAAGGGTTTAGTAGGAGGCAGATAGGGGGTAGACAATTTAGGGAATAACTCGGGAAAATTGGCACCCCAAACAATGTTTTTGGCTTGTTTTTTATTGAATTTCTGGAACATTTAGGAAGGTAGAGTAGCCAAGTGGGCCAGGCAACGTTGGGTACCCTTTTGAACGTTTTTTTTTGGCTTAGGCAGGAGTTAAGAGGACCCACCAGATGATGTTGGTGTCAGTTTAACTGGATTTGGGACGGTTTATTTGGGTTTCCCATCCAGTAATAACCCAAAACATTACCCTTTTTGCAATGTTAGACCCATGGTACATTGCTGCTACTCTTGCCCTAGACGCCTAGTCAGTCTGGAAGCTAAACACACACTAACTGGTCACATGATCTTGCTCGAAAACACCAGGCATATTATTTTCCTTTTAAAACTAACTACCCACAACCCCTCGGAATTATAACCCAATTTCAAAACCTAAAACGTTGCATCACAGTGGCCTGCGTGTGGCGACTGGGGCTTTTCGAACTTCTCCAGTGGTCAGCCTCTATGCTGAGGCCTCGGAGCCACTTTTCGCCATTCGTCGGCGACAGCTTGAAATTCAGTATGCTGTGCGTTTGCGTGCTGTGCAATCCAGTCCTGCTTGGTCCATGGTTTTTGGGCCAGACTTGCGAGTCGGTAGACGCAGGGTGGGTAAGGGTGATTTCCGCGATAGGCTCCAGCAGTCCTGTCAGGAGATAGTCTTTGAAATGCCCTGCGTCTTGAGGCTTGGGAGTTGCCCCTTGGCTTGTCCCAGGTAGCAGTTTCATTTTTGCTCTGGCGTCCCTCCCGAACGGTTCCACTCTACCAGCAAGGTACTTACAGGAGTTCCGGCGGCTGAGTTCTCAGTACGCCGGTTATCAGCGCCTGTTTACTGATGGGTCGAAGTCCGACGTTGGCGTGGCGTGTGCTTGTGTGTGTAAGGGTGTAACGGTTGCCCATCGCCTTCCATCAGGCTATTCTGTGTTCTCTGCAGAGCTTTTGGCTCTTGGTTTGGCGGTGGAACGGATCCTTGACCTTCAGGGCACGCATTTCATTGTCTTTAGTGATTCCGTGAGTGCCCTGGAGTCCTTGGCGAATTACAATCCTCGGAACCCCTTGACACAACGTGTCCAAGCTTTGCTTTCCCGCTTGCCTGGCCAGCGGAAAACCGTGCTTTTCTGCTGGATCCCGGGCCATGTTGGGATAGCAGGGAATGAACAAGCTGATTCTGCTGCGAAAGGGGCCCTTTCTGGCCCTCTCGGTAGGGATCTCAGCCTTGTTCCCTCAGATGCCTTTCCAACTCTGCGTCTGAGGTTACACGCTTTTTGGCAAACCTTGTGGGACAGACAGGACGGTAATAAGTTACGGGCCATTAAAGGCACTGTCGAGGAGTGGCACTCGGCGTGTCGCCGCAGTCGCCGTGAGGAGGTTGTGTTGGCCCGTTTGCGAATTGGTCACACCCGACTTACACACTGTTTCCTTTTGCGGGGGGTTGACCCTCCTGAATGCTCTTGGTGTCGACGGCCAGTTACGGTCCGGCACTTACTTGTTGATTGTCGCCATCTTGATGGTGTTCGTCGTCGGTTCCATCTTCCGCATGACATTGCGCGTCAGTTGGGCGATAAGTCTGTCCTCCTGTCCGGTGTTTTTCAATTTTTGCAGGAGGTACAGATGTATGACAAGATTTAGATTAGGGGTTTGAATAACATCTCTGTAATGTGTGGTGCAGTGGCAACCCGGATCACTGCACTGTGACTGAGGTTGGCGCTAATGACCAAGTTGTCGACGCGCCATTAAGCCTCAATCCCCCCCCCTAAAACGTTGACAAAAGTCGTATAAAATGCCCGACTAATTTACACAAAATCGAAACTGACCAATGGTAGGACAAAAGTCATATTTTTGACCAATCAGAACTCTTGATTCAATTTGGAAGAGTCTATTTTTGGTGGCCATTTTTCTGACTGAAACAGAACAAAATGGGTACCTTCGTTAAGTCAGGTTACTTTCAATCCTTTCATACAGATTCCAGTTTGGTTCTGCAATAACATGCTAGCTTTCAGTACTAAAAGTAGTGGGTTCGAACCCCAGAGTGGTTGTATTTTTTCTTTCAATGCAAAGTTTAAAGATGCTCAAATATCACCTTTATTTTCCGGTGGCTACTATCTATTACCGTTGGGTTTGTGCGTAAATCTCTGGTCTTCGCTGTTAGAAGTCCGGGTTTCTAACCCCATAATCCCCATTTTCCCCCTTGTCAATTCTAAGTCTTCAAAGACCAAATAACATCCTTCTTTTCAAGTATTTTCGTTCTATACCTGTTGGGTGTGTGGCTAAGGTGATACTCTTCACTCCTACAGGTCATGGGTTCGATCCCCAGAGTGGCCGTATTTTTTCCTGCCAATTGTAAGTCTCCAAATACCAAATAACACCCTTATTTTCAAGTATATTTAATTTTATTTTTGAAGATATTTGCGGAACGGTTTGCGCTATCGACGTGTGGTAAGCAGCATTACATAGCCCTAAAAGATACACTTCAAATGGTGTACTTGATTTTTAAAATTTTTTAATGTGAAAAAGCTATACTCGTTACCAGAAATTTTTTCCCTGCTTTTTCTAAAGATTTTCTTATTTTTTTTAAGGTTGTGATTGTCCAAGTTACATGAAAAAAAAAACCTTTAGCACAGTACCATTTACAGGTCAAATTCCAATACAACGAAGTTCGGGTGCCCAAAAAATTTTGTTGTACTGCAATTTCGTTATATCGAAACCCCCCTCTCCCCCCAAAAAATAACAATTGAAATTTTTTTCGATTCTGGTAAATATTCTTTAAAATGATAGACTTAGTAAATCTATTATTAAGCTGAAATGCAATATTACTGTTGTTTATTCGTAAAAAAAAATTGTTTGGAACTGTATGAGGACATTGGTAAGCCTACTAGCACAAATGAAAAATGGGTAGGCATAGCCTACGTCTTACGACTGCATAAAATCAGTGATTTTTCGTTACACACAATTTTGGGTAGCACTTGTCAACACAAACTCCTCAACACTATTTAAATTAACAAAAACAGATTCGGGTGTGTTTTTGCGAGATGCAAGGAACTGACGAAATCTTTCCACACTTGAAACAGCTTTAGATAATGAAATGGTCGGTTCAGGTGCTGGTTCTTCCTCATCGTCTTCACTGTCTACTTCATTTTCGTTACGTATTGCCTGACCGACTACACTTTCGATGATTTCGTGGTCAGTTAGTTCGTTAGCTTCCAACAAATCCACATCGGCGTCGACAAAATCATTAAAGGTCACCGTGTTTGCAACGCCTGTAGCAATGGCAACAGCATCCCAGATTTCCAAAATACCAGCAGCATTGTTTGGTTCGATTGCTTCCTCCTGCTCTCCATCAGCTGATCCTTCGACTGTAGAAACGATTCCAGTTTTTTTCCAACACTTTACCATAGTCGATTGCTTAACGGACCACCAAGCTCCAACAATCATATCCAGTGCTTGTTTGACATCGATCGTTTTTTTCTGTTTGTGATTGTCAATGTTTAGAAACCGCTTTAACAATCGGGTTTGGTAATGACACTTCGTGGAAAGAATTATGCCCTGGTCTAGCGGCTGTAAAATAGCTATTCAGTTCGGCGGCAGAAATTAAACCCGAATACATTCTAAATAGGGAGGGGTGTTGTGAGCGGAGCAATTATCAATCAACATGAGAATTTTGCGTTTTGATCTTCTCATTTTTCGTCCAATTTTGACAGCCATTCGTTGAATATATCGTGTATCATCCATCCTTTCGTATTGGCATGATAATCACTTGGCAGTGATGACACATTTTTGAAGCAGCGTGGTTTAGCAGATTTTCCAATAATCAGAGGACGTAATTTGTCGGTTCCAGTACCATTGCAGCAGAAAAGAGTAGTCAAACGTTGTTTTGATTTCTTCTCACCTCTACAGCGATCACCCTTGACAGCAAGTGTGCGATGTGGTAGAAGTTGATAAAACATCGCTGTTTCATCTGCCTTATACATGTCATCATTACTATACTCGGAAATTACGTTTTTGATTTCACTGGCACACCAATCGTTGAATTTGTCGAGGGGCACATCGTTTATTTCACCACATACAATTTTCGAAGCATTACCGTAGCGTTAGCGAAACCTATTGAGCCAGCCAATGCTAGCTTGAAACGAATCGTGGCCGAATATATTGGCAAAGTTTAAAGCTTTTTGTCGAATGAGTGGGCTACTTACAGGAATGTTTCGTGATCGAACGTCCTGGAACCATCTGAACACAGATTTATCAATGTCATCGTAGAGAGTAGTGCGCATTCGTTTTCTTTTGAAATTCATATTTGGTTGCCTCACCTTTTCTTCAATTTTTTGTTGATCGTTCAGAAACATAGACAGCGTTGATGCTGTAATGCCGAATTCTCGTGCCACATATCCTTTCTTTCTTCCAGAGTCTACTGCTTGCATGATTTTTTACTTTTCTTCTAAGGTAAACTGACGCCGCTTTTTGGATTCTTTCCCAGCCATTTTTACAATGATCGCAAAAACATGTGTTGCGTGAGTGATGTCAGAGACAACAGCTCGATGCGACTACTATCTTGCTACTGGGTCCACGCTACCGGAAATAAGGCCGAACTCATAACTATCACCGCTGGAGTTCGTTGTAATAAAACGTTAACAGACAACTACGGACTTAAAAAAACGTTCGTTGTACTGGTTTTTTCGTAATAACGAATTTCTTCGTAATGAGATAAATTTAATACTATTAGAGTAGGCAATTCACCGGGACTGTAGAATTTTTCGTTCAATTGGAATTTTCGTTGTAACGGACTTCATTATAACGAAATTTGACCTGTAATACACAAATCCAAATTTCATCAAGCTAGGTTGAATAGTCTGTCTTTAATCTTATTCCAAGCAATTTTAACACATTCACATACTAATTTGCATGTGAGTGTGTTATAATTCTTTGGAATAGGATTACAAAGAGACTGTTCAACCTAGCTTGTTGAAATTTTGCATTTGGGCAATAAATGGTACCATGCCGAAGGTTTTAGTTTATTTTTTTTTTTGCACAATCACAACCTGAAAAATAAAAAATCTCAAATTCTTTAGAAAAAGAATTTCTGGTAACGGTACACCTTTTTCAAATTTTAACAGTTTTTGACAATCAAGTACATCATTCAAAGTGTCTTTTTGAGAGCTTTACAACACTCTTTACCGCATGTCGATAGCACAATCCGTTCTTGAGAAATCTTCAAAAAAGTCTGTAAGATCGGATATGTATAGATTTTTTCGAAGAATTATCAAGAAAGGTTTTACTCCATCCAAATTTCCTTTTCCGTGCCATTAAGCATGACAGTACTTGAGTTACCATTCATAGTAAGACTAACATGTCTGCCTGCAATGGCTCAGAGGTAGGTTACTGGTCTACAAAGCAAGAGATTGTTGGTTCAAGTCTGCTTGCAAGCAATTTTTTTAAGCATCACGGAATGACAGTGGTACCCCCAAATTTGATGTTGGTACATTCCTAATTTCAAGAGGTCCTGAGAAGATCCCGTAAAGAGTTTAGTAGGAGGCAGATAGGGGGTAGACGATTTACGGAATAACTGGGGAAAATTGGCACCTTAGACAATATTTTGTGCTTTTTTTATTGAATTTCTGGCACATTTAGGAATGTAGAGGAGCCAAGTGGGCCAGGCAATGTTGGGTACCTTGTTGGAACGTTTTTTGACTTAGGCAGGAGTTAAGAGGACTCAACAGATGATGTTGGTGTCAGTGTGACTTGATTTGGGACTGTTAATTTGGGTTTCCCCTCCAGTAATAACACAAAATATTACCTATTTTGCAATATTAGTCCCGTGGTACCTTGCTGCTACAATTGCCTTGGACACCTCGTCAGCCTGAAAGCCAAACACACACTGACTGGTCACATGATCTTGCTCAAAAACCCCTGGCATATTAACTTCCTTTCAAAACCTAACTACCCACCACCCCTTGGAATTACAACCCCATTTCAAAAACTGAAACACTGACAAAATTCGAACAAAATGGCCGCCGAATTTATGTATAATCGAAACTTACCAATGGCAGGACAAAGGACATACTTTTTACCAATGAGAACTCTTGATTCAATTTGGAAGAGTTTATTCTTGAAGGCCATTTTCCTGAGTGAAACAGAACAAAATGGCCGCCCTTTCTGGGTACCTTATGTTAAGGTAGGTTACTTTCAATCCTTTCATACAGATTCCAGTTTGGTTCTGCAATAACATGCCAGCTTTCAGTACCAAGTTCGAACCCCAGAGTGGCTATATTTTTTTCTTTCAATGCAAAGTTTACAGATGCTTAAATATCACCTTTATTTTCCGGTAGCTACTATCTATTACCGTGGGGATTGTGCGTAAATGTCTGGTCTTCATTCCCAGAAGTCCTGGGTTCTAGCCCCAGAATCCCCATTTTTTCCCCTGTCAATTTTAAGTTTTCAAAGACCAAATAACACCCTTATTTTCAACTATCTTCGTTCTATACCTGTTTTGTGTGTAGCTATGGTTCTACTCTTTACTCCTACAAGTCATGGGGTGTATCCCCCAGAGTGGCCGTATCTTTTCCTGTCAATTCTTAGTCTCCAAATACCAAATAACGTCCTTATTTTCAAGTCCCTAATATCTATTCCAGTGGGTGTATAGGTAATAGGGATCGACCGATTCCGGATATATCCGGATCTGGTGCCGTATAATGCGGTATCCAGAGAGATCTAGATCCGGCAATTATATTGAGCCGGATACCGTTTGCAATACAACCAAAACATGTCCCCATAAACATGTTGCATGCCTCGGTAAAATAAATCGTAGTAAAATAACTAAGCGATCTACAGGTATAAAAATTGCAGATGTAATAATTACAGGGTAAATTATTGCACAAAAATATACTTGGGAAAATCGTATTAGCTTTTCATAACTAAAAAAAAAGTTGAAGTTAGCCTACGTAAATGAGCGTACGAAAATATTCACCTTCCGGTTGCAGTACATGGGAGGCTTTGAAACGCTCGTCCTCTGGTTATTCTTCCATTACAGCATTGTTTACTGCTTCCGAAATCTTTTTTTAAAGTTTTTAATACCTTAGAAGTAGTTTTAAGTTGTTTTATTTCCTAATTTATATTCGCTATCGTTGAAAGCAATCCATTTACGGCCGCCATCGCGTCCCTACTCCCAGCCTGCTGTCCACCAACACACGCGCACCTGCTAGCTCCAATGGCTGTGACCTTGACTTGCTTTGCGTGATGTCACTTGTGGCTGTCCCCCGCCGCAATGAGTGATCACGTGCTATACACATGCCAATCGGGAATCCCAGCTTTCCAACGCGACCAAGATGGCGACCGTTAGTTGCGTTGTTTTGTTAAGACAACTTGAACCAGGGGCTAGTTTTAGCAAACAAACAAAAGCAATTTCACGTCAATTTTGACGAGACGGCCAACAAAAACATCAGTTGAGGTAATTAAAAGATAATATATTAAACTAAATATTCCAAAATACACATGCCAAAGTACCTAGTTCAGTCGGAATTACACCTCTGTTGTACATAATAGCGATTTTTCTTTCCGAACGGGACTTTCAATCCAGGATGCGTCGGGAGTTTAGAAACGGTTTTGAAGTGACGATAAATTGTGGTTTAGATGCCAAGGGGTTAAATTCGAAAAGTAAGACGGTTTAATGACGGCATCAAAAACTAGCAATAAATAATAGCATGATAAACCAAAGATGACTTCTATATTGCAAGAGTCGAGACAGTTTTGTTCATAAAATAAAAAAAATACAGCTTTTTTATGTTGGCTTTGTTCCTTTTTTTTGCTTTCTGTTTTAGTTGTACTGTGCGCAATATAAAACGGAATAAAAGTAATTTTAAGCAGTAAATAAAAGACCTGTTGTGATTTTGATTTTTTTAATGCAACGAAAATTGAATAATGTAAATCTAAAATAAATGCGTGGACCACATACTGGTTTCACAAATATCGCAAAATTTTGCAATTGTTTTTGAAATGAAGCAGTAGGCTAATCAATGAGAAATCCATCAACTAGAAATATTTTCTGACTGATTAACCTAATGAGTGCTTTGTTTGACTGTTTAAAAAATATTTGCAGAATTTAGCAACTTTGCAAAAACAGTTCCGTAGCCTACATGCAATTATGCTATACTGGTACTCATAATAGCGTAAGACTTCGACATGTTTAATGTAAGAAAATAATGTGAAACAAATCGAAAATTAACACAATAGCTGCAACTTATAAGGGGAAAAAATAAACAGTTTTTTCGTTTTTGTGTGTAAATTACCCGGTCTCTGGTACCAGTCCGGCTCCGGCACCTAGATCCGGAAGCGATCCAGCACTGACATCAAATTATCCGGAACCAACTGGGATCTGGCAAAATGGTATCCGGTCGATCCCTAATAGGTAAGGCTGTAGCCTTCACTCCCAGAGGTCCTGAGTTCGATCACGAGAGTGCCCATATTTTTTCGCCCAAAATATTAGCCTTATTTTCAAGTATATTTTCTTAATTTTTGAAGATATTTCCGGAACGGCTTGTGCTATCGACACATGGTAAGCAGCATTACATAGCCCTCTAAGAGATGCTTCAAATAGTGTACTTGATTTTAAAAATTGTTAAAATTTGAAAAATGTATACTTGTTACCAGAAATTTTTTCCCTCTTTTTCTAAAGATTTTCTGATTTTTTTAATTTTAAGGTTGTGATTGTCCCAGTCACATGAAAAAAAAATCTTCATCACAGTACCATTTAATACTCAAATGCAAAATTTCAGCAAACTCGGTTGAATAGTCTGTCTATAATCTTATTCCAAGCAATTCTAACACTTTCACATACTAATAGCATGTGATTGTGTTAGAATTCTTTGGAATTGGATTACAAAGAGACTATTCAACCTAGCTTGTTGAAATTTTGGATTTGGGCAATAAATGGTACTGTACCGAAGGTTTTAGTTTATTTTTTTAGTAGTACATTCACAATCTGAAAAATAAAAAATCTTAAATTCTTTAGTAAAAGAGGAAAAGAATTTCTGGTAATGGTGCAAATTTTTCAAATTTTAACGGTTTTTGACAACCAAGTATATCATTCGAAGTGTCTTTTTGAAAGCTTTACAATGCTCTTTACCGCTTGTCGATAGCACAATCAGTTCTTGATTGTGCAATGTTAGACCCATGGTACCTTGCTGCTACTCTTGCCCTAGACACTAGTCAGCCTGAAAGCCAAACACACACTGACTGGACACATGAACTTGCTCAAAAACCCCTGGCATATTAATTTCCTTTTAAAATCTAACTACACACCACCCCTTGGAATTATAACTCACCTGTTGGGTGTGTGGCTAAGGTTCTACTCTTCACTCCTACAGGTCATGGGTTCGATCACCAGATTCGCCGTATTTTTTCCTTTCAATTCTTAGTCTCCAAATACTAAATAACACCCTTATTTTTAAGTTTCTAATGTATATTCCAGTTGGGTGTATGGGTAAGGCTGTAGTATTTGTTGGACTGTTTCGTTAGCTGCCCTAGTATCTGGAGCTGTTGCTCTTGAACAACTGAACTCCCCACTCTTTAACATCGCTTTTGTTAGTGCTGGCAAGCTCAAACTCTATTGTTCCTCTTCTTTTGTAAAACACTACCTTTGCAGGGTAACCATTGTTACCGTTTTTAGTGTTGGTTGTTGGCTATTCTGTTCTTCCCTTTTAACTCTCTACTGCTGCAGCTGACCTTCCTAGGGCCAAGGTCCCCTTTCCCGGTACTCATGTATGAGTAAGTGTATTTTACAATGTGATGGGACGAATTAGCAGAGCTCGAGGCCATGAACCCCATTCACCGACAAAGCCGTATTAAGCATATTCCCGACATAGAGATGACGGATGGATGCCAATACCCAATGCCTCGTCAGTACTTAAATTGAATGTAGTGGCCGCCATTCCGGTCAAGTATTGTAAGTGTAACCAGTCCAGTCCGTAGTTTACTTATTAACTTTCCAAACATGGTCCTCCTCCGCCTAGCTACTTCTCTCAGGCCTGCCCTAGATTGTTATTGACAAGTCCGATACCACCCTATTGCTTGTCAGTGATTTCTGTTAATTCAACACCTATGTGTACCATATTGTGTTTTTACAATCCGACCATTAAAGCTAGGAGTTATTCACAGTCCCCAACTCAAAGTTTTCAGTGATGATTCTTCCTTTTCCCTAGTACCATAATTGTGTACCAACCGATCCACGGACTAACCTCTGGCGTCTTATTAGACCCTATCGTGCCTACTGCCAAGCCAGGTTAGGGATAAAACTTCCTGCAGGAATTATCACAGAAACGGTTTGGCTATAAGTTTCCTGCATCTTCGTTTCACGCTAATGAAACTGTACCTCACCTAAGTTTCACACGTCACCTTTGCCCATACGAAGACGCAAACGCCCCAGAATCTACATTTTTGGTAGCAGTGCTGTGCAACCTTGTAGCAGCACATTTTTGGTAGCATTGATGACATTTTGGTAGCAATGATGGTAACACATTTTTGATAGCAGTTTGTTTTATTGCTGCGCTACACAATTTTGTTAGGAGACCATTTTCGTAGCCTACTAGCGAAAAATTTGGCAACATTTGTAGCAATGTTATGACTTTCGGCAAGCAACTTTTGTACCGAACTTTGAATTTCCTAACACGTATGCCTCCCGCTATGTAGGCCAATTTCCGGACATTCTATACAAGCGCTACGGTTAGACCTTCTTTGCCTAGACCTCAGTGACTTTTGACATCTCCACGCCTCAACCCTGAAGTCTAACCTAAGAAATTTAACCGCACTACAGAGGAACCTAACGATGCTCGGCTGAATGTTACCGTAGTCAACTCAGACCTAAAGACCTAACCTAATCTTTCTAGTCCTTTACTACATTGTACGCACCTGTACACACCCTTATACCTCTACATATTTGACACACTACTCACCTGCAATCAACCACCTGTAGAGATTTAATCCAATATTCATATATTTTCGTTTTGGCTTTTGATAAATTTTGTTTGCAGCGTTCGTAACATGTCAATTTGTATGTACTTTCCTTTTCAGAGGTATCCTTTACTTATTTATTGAGTGATGCTTATGGGATAATGTTGCGTATAATTAATGTACCATAGTTTAATCTACACATTGATTGTATTTTATGTGCGTTTAGCAACACGCATGTGTGAACGTTAAGCAACGACAAATCAGTGAAGCAATCTTTCGTTTTGCCAGATTTACTTGCGAGATTCTGCATTCCCATTTTTTTGTTGCAAGAATAGGTTACCAATTTGAGGCATGCGTTGTTAACTTGGATGGTTATCTTTGTTTTGGTCTTTGTGACCAGCGCTATTCGTCGCGTCCCCCAACGTAATCCTAATTTCTAGATATATTCCTTAGACCCAAATAACGTTGAATATTGACCCTAAACAACCACAATTTCCTTCTTTTATCGTACTTTACACGAATATTGATTTTCGTCCGCATGCTGCGAAATTTCAATTTTCTCATCAAGAACCACACTAGTACTCCCCAAAACCGTGGATTACCCTGCAGCCTAGTTTTAACATACCAGGTTATACCCTATGCACCCAAGCGAAATTGTTTAGGACACTGCATGGCATTGTACGGTAGTCAAGTCACTTTTAATCTGAGTTGCTGATTTATCCAGGGTAAATGGTATAATTTATCAACAATTTTCCATTTTGTCCAAGGTAAACCATTCTGTTTGAAACCTTTATCAAAGATAAATCTAAATGGGACCCTGCCCCACCTCGTGGCTTGACTCGATTTTTCTTCTTGCATTTTTTTGTCTTTTTTGCTCATTTTGTGCACATATCACATGTATATTAATGTAGATCAGCCAATTTATCTACCAAAACTGATTAAATGTTAACGACCCGGGATTTTATCTCTAGCTTGAAGTGTTATAGCGTGCCTTTTGCCATTTTCGGGATTTTTTCCCCTCTTCTGCACATATTTTTTCGCGATTTTCCCTGATTTTTCCGGTGTTTTTAATTCCATGTCCATGTGCGTAGCATGGCGTTGTGGTGAACTATTGTTGGTCATACCTCGTGTACAGGAGGTATGAAAGGTATGAAGGTATGGTATGAAGGTATGGAGGTATGAAATGCCAGGATTAATGCCAGGAATGCCAGGCCCCTGAAGTGGGCTCCATAGACTATCTTTGTTTTGTTGATCCAGCTCCAGTGTGGATTTTGCTGTTGGAACTCAACTCTTTACAAATATCCCTAGACCCTTTTGGGAGTGTTTTGGAGCCTTACACTAAACTTGGTGAGAAGAAATCAGTGCTCAAAGTTTTTGTTGACATCCAGCTAGTGGAGGCATCCATTTTGTTTTGTATTACCTAATAACATTGGTGAAGACTGTGGGTTCAAAACCAGTCCTGGGCAAGTATTAACAAAATTTTTTTTTGGCAAGTTTTGGCCTGGAGAGGTTCCCTATGACCTCCTGCCCCATTTCCACCCAAATTTGGATTTTTTGGACCATTTTTACACCATTTTTTTGAGGTTTTCTTTTCTTTGGAGAAAAAACCATAAAACGGTCGCTATATGGAGAGGCACTTTGGAAACACCTTTTAAATGCAAACTTTTTGGAAACCTTTTTATCGTACATTTTCCCCGTATCGTACATTTTTATTATCGTACATTTTGCCTAACATACTGAACTTCGCCTAAATGATGCCAAAACAAAGCACTCCATCTTTTTCGAAGAGAATTACGAGGCAACAAGGAAAGATAGGAAAGAAGAAAACAAATTCCGATACTGACCCAGCCTTTAAATCTGTGACACTAAGAAGAAAAAAGTCAAAACGGTTGAACCAAAATTCACAACTCACGGAAGAAAATTTGAGCATCATGGAGTACTCAAACAAATCGTATACAAATCAAGATTCCTTTTTGAGTTCAGCACAGGAGGAGTTTAAGAAGGAACTAAATCCACCATGTGTTTCTCCTCCCTCGAACATGCATAGTTTGTGCCTATCTGATGACTCATTAGCCACAGCTCCATTAATACACATGGAGTCAGAATTTTTCACAAAAAGTAAAAATCCATGTACCCCCCCCAAACAAACAATCTGGTAGTGACTTTTCTAAATCACTTGTTGAGAAACAAAATCCCAATGTTGGCTACTCAAATGAATTCTTGTCAAGGTCAGTTGCAGAAATTGGAATGGAGATGAGCAAATTAAAACGGGACCATGACATGACCGCATCGAGCGGGACCTTGATTTGACAGCAATTGGGGTCAAACTGGACACACTCTTTAATGTGGTTTCAAACCAATCATCATGTTTTGTTCCTGGAGTGGATACAGCTCGGTCACCTATTTCTGGGGTTGCAGTTCCAACCTGGATGTATAGCAATGATGTAGAACAGTCAAAAAAAAAACCCGTGCCACGAAGCCAAACAAGAGCAACCTAAACCTGGGGACAAAGCTTGCTGCTGTTGCTGCAAGCAGATCGAAGAGAAACTTAACGTTAAATGGAGCAGACGATTGGATTCATTAAGCGATACTCTAGCTATTTTTCTGGACTCCTTTAAGGACTTCATGTCTATCAGTATGTCAACCATGGAATCAAAACTTGAAAATGTTGTACTTCATCAGTCACTGAAGTTCGTGGACACAATTGACAAATTCTCGAAGACTGTTTGGGATATAAAGCAAAATCTTGTTCCATCCATGAAAACCACTGCAAGGACTCAAAAATTTAAAGTCAGTACCGTGTTACTGCAGTCACCAGCTGGGGAAGTTCAGGTTGCATCCACTCATGTTGATCCACTTATTGATAAACAAAAATTAAATGTAACCATGGATAGTCAAACCATCGGTGTGGAATCTGGACCTACAATTACCATTGCAAATACATTACATGAAAGCGAAAGAATACATAAAAATAAATGCTTACCTCGTGACCCAGCAAAAAAGATGAAAGCATGGGACAACCTCCTTCTCACACTGGAAAGAAATAATCCAACCCATCCGGATTCGCGTTTTCTTGCAAACCGCCACTTTAGGAGCCATAGTTCGGACCTCATCTCTGAGCCCAGTGCTACAAATTCGTCCAGTAACCATCAGAATCAAAGGAAAAAGAAAATAATCATCGTTGGCGATTCCCACGTCCGTGCTATTAGACTGTGGAAAAGTTTAGGGGACTTTTTAATCTGGACGTATCCGGGCCTTCGCGTAGAACAGCTGGCCGAAAAACTGCCTGCCGTACTTCGTGACACTTCCGAGGAACCAGTTGTGATTTTGTGTGCCGGTGGTAACAATATCGATGATAAGACGCCATTTGAAATTGCAAATAGTATTAAGGACGCAGCCCTTGCCATTTGGCAAATAAAACCTGGTGCTAGGGTAATATGCTGTGGTTTGTTGCCCCAACCAGGAAACAGAAGCAAAAATAAACACCAGTGTTACAACAACCTAATATGTGCAAATAGTGAGCTGTACCGAGTGTGTTTAAGTATAGGCATTGGTTTCGTGTCGGTGTGGAACCAAGTTCTTGGCAGACACGGATTCTTTGCACGGGATGGTATCCACTTAACTAACCATGGAAAGGAAATTCTATCAAACGAAATATCAAATGCAATTTCATGCCCTGATTATCAGGGAAACTGGGGTCATTAATGGGTGATCCCCGCAGACCATACTTGGTAGAGAAGCATCAAGTTGTAAACCAAATTGGTTATCAAAGTAATTTACAGTGTCTACTTGTTAATGCTCGGAGTATATATGCAAACTTGCAAGCCTTTATTTTCCTTTTAGCCTCTGGTAAATACGACGTTGTTTTCGTGACTGAATCATGGTTGACTCAGGCACACTCTGACCGCATGATTGTCGGCAACACACCTTACACTGTAATTCGAAGAGATAGAGAAACTCGTGGTGGTGGATTACTGATTGCTCTGAAAAAACATTTGATCTATGAGATCGTGGGCAGAGGAGCAAATAGCGAATCCCTGTGTGTGGATATTCTGGATACTAAACTTCGTTTTTTGTTGGGTTATTTACCTGACAAATCTGATTTAAATGCTATTGAGGGTTTTTGTTCAGATGTTCGGTATTTTTACAGTGCCAAAAGCGTTGAGTTGGTTGTGCTGGGCGATTACAACATGTCATTCATAGACTGGAGTGCTTCCTCGGCCGCTCATAGGAACGGCGAGCTTTTTCTAGAATGTATGTCTGAATTGGGTTTATCACAGCAGGTTGAGAAGCCGACAAGGGGTAGTAACATCCTGGATCTTATCTTGGTGGAAAATGACCGCAGTGTTTTTGATATTGAAGTTCTGGAGCATATGGGTGGTAGTGATCATAATATGGTGGGTTTTAAACTACCCAGTGCAAAAATAAATCAAATTGGTGACCAACAAAAAATTGATCACCCAATAAATTTTGATTATCTAAAATTAGAACTGAGACGAGTCCCATGGGCTTCAGAATTGCTTGGTTACACAAACGTTGATCTTATGTATATCCACTTTATTAAACTGGTAAATCAGTGCATAGTAAATTGCACGCCATTAGTTAAAAATACAAATACTTTAAGAGCAAAATCAAAATTAAGCATCCCATTATGTATAAAAAAGTTAAATCGCGTAAAACAAAAACTATGGAAGAAATACCGGTCCAACAGAAATGCGGAAAATTTAACTACTTATAATACTTGCAGGCAAAATTATACTAAATTGACCAGGGATTTTGAAATCAAGAAGGAAAGAAAACTAATTAAAAAAGGTAATCTTACATCACTTTATAAATTCGTAAAAAATAATTCGGGATTTAGTCGAACCATCCCTCCACTAAAAGTCGGGAAACATCTCGTAATCGATTTGACTGAAAAGACAAACGTATTTAATGATGAGTTCTCCAAAAATTTTGTTTTGGACGATAAATGCTACCCTCCAATAATAGGCAGTGATAACTTATCAGACTGTATGCTTCCAACGGTTACTGCAGAAATTATCCTTAAATATTTAACTAAAATGAGAGCAAGTTATGCTGTAGGTCCAGACGGCTTTTCAGCACATTTCTTTAAAGAAATTAAACATGAGATCTGTATACCATTAGCCTGGATTGGTGAACTTTCACTGCAAACTGGTAAATTGCCGAACCTTTGGAAATCAGGTAAAGTTTCCCCAATTTTTAAAAAAGGTGAATCATCAGATCCCAAAAATTATCGCCCAATTGTTCTTACCTGTGTACCATGTAAAGTAGTAGAGTTGGTTTTAAAAGACGTAATGATGAATCACATAAAAAAATACGAGTTACTTGCTGACGACCAGTTCGGCTTTGTTGATGGGAGATCAACATGCACCCAACTTCTTTGTTCATTGGAGGATTGGACCTCAGCTGTTGATAATGGAATCCCTATCGACGTAATCTATCTTGATTATGCTAAGGCTTTTGAGTCAGTCACCCACAACAAATTGCTGTTTAAACTTGAAAAATTTGGTTTTGGAAATAAACTTCTCACGTGGTTGACCGAGTTTTTAACGGGCAGAAGCCAGTGGGTTGAAATTGATGGTGTAAAATCAAAACAAACACAGGTTTGTAGCGGAGTACCTCAGGGATCGGTCTTGGGGCCACTACTTTTTATCATCTTCTTAAATGATCTGACATCACTAAATGATAAAATCAAATTAAAGAAATTTGCGGACGATGTGAAGCAGTACAGCTCGGTGGTTGACTGTGTCAGCCATTCCGAATTGCAGGAAGAGTTGAACAGGCTTCAGTCTTGGTCGACAGACTGGCAACTCCCATTAGCACCACAAAAATGCAATGTTTTTCATGTAGGGTCCCGGAATTCGAATCTACATTGCAAATATTTTTTGTCGGGTGCAAATACACTACCAGAAATTGAAGTTGTAAAAGATTTGGGGGTTTGGATCACAAACGACCTTAGTTTCAGTTATCACTGTAATAAAATTGTAATGGCTGCACGGCAACGGGCAGCTATGATTCGAAAATTCTTCCGTTCCGGGGACCCACAAACTCTAACTTGGGCTTTCAAGGTCTATGTACGACCAGTACTGGAGTATGCTAGTCCAATTTGGTCACCCCACCTCCTTAGGGACATTGACCTTCTTGAGTCAGTCCAACGAAGGTTCACAAAGAGTTTAAAGGGTTTATCCCATCTATCCTATACAGATAGGCTTAACCCCTTGGCGACCACTACGAACGCATGCTCGTAGTACGGCACGTCTTATGAATGAACCACTACGAGCATGCGTTCGTAGTCAAGCTCTTCAGCTTGTGTGGAGTTTTATTACGTCAGAGGGAAGTCTGGTTCGGCAGAAACAAAGCCTCGTGGCTTGTGCTACATCTTCTAAATATATTGTCTTGTAATCACGTGATCATGACGTAAACAAAATGTGGTCGAATCGTAGAGACGAATCGTTGTAAACGTCATCGATTGCTGACGTCGTAACAAGTGGGAGTTTAGGCCTATCTAGCGGGAGTTTCGGACATCCTTCGCTTGTTATGCAGCGGCTCGTAATACAGTTACTTGTGTAATTGTTTACTTTTGCATTTGAAATATGAGTGATGAGGACAGTTCTAAAGGGGACGTAAATTATATTTACTGGGATGGATTGGAAGTTAGCAATTCAGAGGATGAAAGTTTTAGCGAAAGTGACTACGATGCAGCGCAAAATTCGGCTGTTGTTGTTGACGGCTGAGAAATGCTCAGTGATCCGTTTGGTGATCGCCGTAGAGAAAGTGTGCCCGACTTCACACCACCGTACGAAGGGTTTCATCCAGCTACGGGATTTCTTTATTGAGAACCCCAATAGAATGTTTGAAAGTGTTTATGACGGGCAAAATCATTGGATATTTGTGTGACGGATAAACAAACGAGCAGCTGCGTATTTTGTCACGAATCCAGCAAAAAAAAAGGTTTGAAGTGACGCATCGTAGTGGCCCAGATATGACAGTTTTTCTTGTACTTATGCTTCTGATGAAGCTTACTAAACTGCCAAAAATTGATAAGTATTGGTCTAAAATTTTTCTTGTGACTGGCCCACCTTGTTACGTAAAAGAGTGATGAGCAGAAATCGATTTATATCTATTTTGAAGTTTTATCAGCACGAGGAAAATGTTCAAAACATGTGAAGTGAATTTGTTCCAAAAACAGCAAGAATATTGTGCCATGATTTTTACTTGCACAGTAATTACAGCTGCACGGTGTTGTGTAGTGAAAAATGTGCAGTAAAATGCAGTAAATTTTGTATATGTAGGCCTAAATTAGTAGGAAGCCCTACACCATTTGTGGTACAATCCACTGATTCGTAGTGCATCATTCTGCAGTGATGTGCAGAAAATGTGCAGCGATGTGCAATGTGGATTTATGTGCAATGTGTAAAAAGCCTTGGATTAAAAGACTAAAATCAATTTCAACAGCTACATCAAAAAAAGGTAAGCGACGACATTTGTTTTTGCACTTATTTTGGGGGGCTTTCCTGCGCTACAAAAACCTGGTTTCTGGGATACAACATCGTTTTCTGGGGCTGGTCGCCAAGGGGTTAACGCCTTGAAATTAGAACCTCTTGAATTACGAAGATTAAGAGCGGATCTAACTTTAACGTATCTATTGCTACATGGTCACCTTGGGGTTGATTCCACGTTTTTCTTTGAGCTCCGTTCCGGTGATCGAACGAGGGGGCACTCCTGGAAGTTGGTTGCAAATCGCTTCAGGGTCAATACTAGAAAATTTTTTTTCAGCAGCCGGATAGTTAACTGCTGGAATAAATTACCAGCAACTGTGGTTGAGGCAAATACACTCACTTCATTTAAAATACGTCTGAAGGCTGTTTGCCTCACCGATTTCCTGCATAGAGTATTATAGTTATGTAATTAGACCACAATGTTTTTTTTAAACGTATTTTAATGTTTTTTTTATTGGTTTTTATTGTTTTTTATGTATTTTTTGTTTTTTCTTTGACGAACAAATTAATTTGTGATCTGAGCTAGTTTGTTATAAGTGAAATGCTCTACCAGGCCCTTTGCTATTGTGCAAATGAATATTATTATTATTATTATTATACACATCTTTTTTAAATTGTATATAGCTCTAGTCTTACTTTCCACTTCAGTTTTTAACTTTCACTACACCAATTTCATTCATTTCATTGTTTTATTATTTTTATTATCTACGATGCATTTTATATATTTTTTATTTATATTTATTATTTTATTTTTAAAATTGACAGCGCTACCCGGCTTTTCCCTGCATTTGTCCCTCACGTTTGGCGATGCCATCGGGGACCATTGTCGTCCCTGGTAGGTCTAACCTTGGTGGTAAGGCATTCGTGACCCCAACCCCATACCTTAAACCCTTCCACTGCAGCCGTGTCATCGTCCTTGTTTTAAACTTTTCGCTGTCAAACTTTTATAATTTGAAATTTTTTAGTTTTTTTAGTTTTAACATCGGACGGCAGTCAGTGACGACCCAGTCCTTGTCGCTCCGGTTGCGTTTGCAACAAACCTATATTATTATTATTATTACACTTCGTACATTTATTTCTATTTCTTTGTGGCCTTGTAGATTGCGCCTTCTTTTTGAGACACTGAGAATTAATTCCCCAATGAGGACCATAGTGGCTTACTGTCTGAGCCTCGGGCAAAAGAGTGATGTGTCACCCTCCTTTGCGCTCTACGGACTGGACAGCGGCGCGACTGCAACGATACTCAACCGTATTGATGTACCACACCAGCGAGATTTCACCCGCAAGGTGCGTGTCAAGCTGGCCACGACAGGTGCCTTTACTATTGGATACAGTGTAGGTGATGTCTATATTGTGGATGTGACTCCCGACGGCACACGATACAAGAACTATGTTTTACTGCGTGATGTCGTCCTGGTCCCTAATGCAAGGACGAACCTTGTTTCTCTCGGTATGCTTCTGCACTCAGGCTATAATTGCAATACCTGCCGAGGGGGTATTTATGTTCGCACCGACAAGAGGTCTTACCCACTTAATTTGTTCTTCGGTGAGAAGGGTAACCTTTTCGAGACCTATGCCATTCAGGTGCCCCCCCCTCTCAACCTCCGAGTAAGAAATTTAAGCCTAGGTCTAGCTCACGCTTTCAGCCACGACTGGACGCACAAGCTCAACTCATACCTCAGTTCCAACAACCAATCCAGTCTTCGGACCAACACAAGTCAGTTCTGCACCAAACTGACGCTGCTGAAACTGGTTTGCTACAGGACCCAAACCCTTCCTCTCATCCACCACAAATGACTCTCTTCCCTTGCCTGTCAGAGGGTAGTCAAGTTCTGAAGAGACTGCCGAACCAAGCCCTCTCACAGGCCTCGCGCCTGATGTGGACTTTGTCTACGCCCGTTACGAAGCTTGGGCTTTGTGCGGAAGTACGGAAGCTCACCCGCCAGATCGTGATCCTTCCACTTTTAAAGAAGCCATGGCACGCCCTGATAGAGACCACTGGAAGCGCGCCATCCAGATGGAGCTAGACATGCTGGACGGCCTCGCGGTGTGGGAGTTCGTCCCTCGCCCCCCTTGGGAGGAAGATACTCCGTTCCAAATGGGTCTTAACCTGAAGATATAATTCTGCCGGATCCCTCCACAAGTATAAAGCGCGACTTGTTGTCTGTAGCTGCAACGAAAGGCAGGGCATCGACTTCCTTCACAGTGACTCACCGGTCATCAAGACCCAATGCTTGAAGATAATTCTAAGCCTAGCAGCTTCCAGGTCTAGCGCTATACGCTGCTACGATGTAGTTTCGGCCTATATCCGCTCACAAATTGACATGGCGGCCTACCTGGCGCATCCTGCGGGATGCCATAGACCACCCGTGGATATCATTTGTCATCTTTTGAAAGCCTTATACGGATTTCCTTCTTCAGACCGGTGTTGGTTCTTACACCTGGACGTGGAAGACGTGGTTCTTACACGTGGAAGACTGCTTGTCCTGCGGCGACGATTCACTGATGGATGAGGTTGCAGCAGATATAAACACCCATTTTACCTTTATCCAGACTTCTAACGTGCTATATTTGGGCTACAACCTCAGGCGAACGAGATTGGGATCTCCCTTTCGCAACGGAAGTACATTGACCGTGTGGTGGAAGCTCTACATCTGGAGAACGCCAAACCTGTGCATTCCCATATGGTACTTTCACAACGCTTGGACGATTTTGCCGAGTCGCCACCGTGCGATGTGATAATGTATCAGACAATTATAGGCTCACTGCAGTATATAGCTCAAGGATCAAGGCCCGACATAGCCTTCCCCGTTTGTTCTCTGTCCCGCTTCTCACAAGCCCCAAGAGTGATCCACCTTGAGGCGGCTAATGTAAGCCCTTGTTGGGCTATGATGTTCCTGAACATGTACTTCTTACATTGCCCCTTTTCTCTTCTTAGAGATTTGTTTACAGTGACAATACTACTCCCATGTTTTTTCCATGCTATGAGGAGTGTTCGTTACCAATGCTCTGCTACCCACATGGACTTGTCCCTTTTTCGCACTCACGAAGGGGGGACATAGCTCAATAAACTGTACGATTATTAGAGCTATCTAATTGTCAAAGGGCCTAATTGTAACATTTTTTTGCAAACACTCATTTAATGTGCGTGATAAATGTGACTCCCACTTGCAATTTTTTACTTGTGTAGGGATGTACCCTTACTCTGGGCAAAAACTTGCCAGCCCTCAAGGGGGAAATGTTTGACTGTTTCGTTAGCTGCCCTAATATCTGGAGCTGTTGCTCTTGGACAGCTGAATTCCCCACTCTTTAACATCGTTTTTGTTAGTGCTGGCAAGCTCTCACTCCATTGTTCCCTTCTGTTGTAAAACACTACGTTTGCAGGGTAACCATTGTTACCGATTTTAGTGTTGGTTGTTGGCTGTTCTGTTCTTCCCTTTTAACTCTCTACTGCTGCAGCTGACCTTCCTAGGGCCAAGGCCGCCTTTCCCGGTACTCATGTATGAGTAAGTATATTTTACAATGTGATGGGACGAATTTGCACAGCTCGAGGCCATGTACCCTGTTCACCGACGTAGCCGTATTAAGCATATTCCCGACAAAGAGATGACGGATGGATGCCGATACCCAATGCTTCGTCAGGACTTAAATGGAATGTAGCGGCCTCCATTCCAGATAAGTATTGTAAGTGTAACAAGTCCAGTCCATAGTTTACTTATTAACTTTCCAAAGATGGTCTTCCTCTGCTTAGCTACTTCTCTCGGGCTTGCCCTAGACTGTTATTGAAAAGTCCGGTACCACCCTATTGCTTGTCAGCGATTTGTGTTAATTCAACACCTATGTGTACCATATTGTGTTTTTACAATCCGACCATTAAAGCTAGGAGTTATTCACAGTCCCCAACTCAAAGTTTTCAGTGATGATTCTTCCTTTTCCCTAGTACCATAATTGTGTACCAACCGATCCACGGACTAACCTTTGGCGTCTTATTAGACCCTATCGTGCCTACTGCCAAGCCAGGTCAGGGACAAAACTTCCCGCAGGAATTGTCCCAGAAACGGTTTGGCTATAAGCCTCCTGCATCTTCGTTTCAGGCAAATGAAACTGTGCGTCACCTAAGTTTCACACGTCACCTTTGCCCGTACGAAGCCGCTAACGACCCAGAGTTCACAGTATTCATTCCCAGAGGTCCTGAGTTCGATCCCGAGAGTGGCCATATTTTTTTGCCCAAAATAAAACCCTTATTTTCAAGTATATATTTTTTATTTTTGAAGATATTTCCGGAACAGTTTGCGCTATCGACATGTGGTAAGCAGCATTACACAATCCTCAAAGAGACGCTTCGAATGGTGTACTTGATTTTTAAAATTTGAAAATTTGAAAAAGCTATACTCGTTATCAGATTTTTTTCCCTCTTTTTCTAAAGTTTTCTGATTTTTTATTTTTAAGGTTGTGATTGTCCCAGTCACATGAAAAAAAACCTTCAGCACAGTACCATTTAATAAGCAAATGCAAAATTTCAGCAAGCTAGGTAGAATAGTCTATCTGTAATGTTATTCCATGCAATTCTAATGCATTCACATATAATAGCACGTGAGTGTGTCAGAATTCTTTGGAATAGTATTACAAAGAGACTATGTAATGGACTGACTGCAGGATCGACAGATGTGTTGTCGATTGATTTGGGACCGGACCAGCTGCAAATTGTGCTGGGCTACATCCCAAATGGCAGAGACAAACATTCAATTTTAGATATGTGTAATTTTTTGCAGGCAAATTTTAGCATTGACACGCCTAATTTAGTTTTGGGTGATTACAACATGTCCTGTGTAAACTGGAGTCAGAGTTCTTCTGCAAACTCGGTTCAGAATATTTTTTTAACCTGCGTATCCGAGCTTGGTCTGCAGCAGCTTGTTGAGGAGCCGACTGGGGGGATAGAATTTTAGATCTTATCTTGGTGGATGGTGAGGGTATGGTGAGTGAGATCGAGGCGACAATTTTGGTGGCAGTTATCACCAAATGGTCACGTTTAGTCTTAACTTTAATGTAGCAATTACTACAGAAGTCTCTTCGAGAGAAAAAATTAATTTTAACATGCTGCACCATGTATTGGCTGACATTGACTGGCATAGGCAGATGTCACCAATTTTGGACATCAATGAACTGTGGGCTGTCTTTCACAGGTTGGTCTGCAGGGCGGTCGATGACTGCAAATCTATATCTAGAAGGCCAAAAAAGCACCACTGCCCCAAAGTAATCACATTGCTGACGCGAAAGAAACTCCGGTTGTGGAAACAGTAACGGCTCACTAAGGATGCAGTGGCTAAAGACATATATAACACTTGCAAAAGGGAAATGGCTAAGTGCACGGTAAATCTTGAGATCGAGCGGGAAAAAAGAATTCTCAACAATGGTTCACTTAATGCTTTCTATAACCATGTTAATCTGCAAAAAAGCGCAAAAAGGTCCATTCCCCCCTTAAAGATGGATTCTAGAGTCTTTTTATCAGACTTGGACAAGGCTGATGCCTTTAATTCAGCGTTTGCCAGTAATTTTGTAAAAGATAATGGGCGTGTTCCCATTGGAGTTGCGGTCAACCATAATATCCCACTTTGCTCAAATGTCCGGCTGACTTCCTCATTAGTCTACAGGGTCCTTGGATCTCTCAAGAATAGTTTTGCCCTCGGACCGGATGGTTTCTCTTTACACTTTTATAAAGAATTAAAAAATGAACTTTGCCTTTCATTAACCATTATCTTCAAACGTTCCTTGTGTACTAACAGTATCCCTGAAAAGGATGATTTTGCAAATCCGAGGAATTACAGACCGATATCTCTCACTTGCGTTCAGTGCAAGGTACTTGAGCGTATAA
>JAHWFP010083463.1:0-21671 GCA_023313725.1 Lithobius niger
ACAGTGGCAACCCGAACCACAGAACTGTGACCGAGTTTGGCGCTAATGACCTAGCTGTCGACGCGCCATAAAGCCTCAATTCTCCTCCTCCTCCTTCCCCCCATGATCAATATTTCGATGTCCTAACCTCTTACACTGCCCAACATAGATAAAGAGACAAGCTCTTACGTTGGGCACTGCAAGAGGCCTTAATTAGGACGTCGAAAACTTGATCATGGGGCCGCTTTATTGTTAAAGAAGACAAAGCTCACGAAGTGGTTAACCACCAGTGTGCCACAAAACCATGATATTTTGGTCAGGGACACTCAAATATTCTAGACTACAGGGAAAACGTTGAGAAACTCCGTTTGATGTTCGAAGCGTATACTTCTGTTAATAAGGATATGGTTAGGAATACGGTTAAACATTTTCCAGTGATGAATGGCTGGGTAAACGTTTTAAAAAAAATTATTGGTAACAGAATCGGACTGGTCATATGACGTTGCGAAACAAGATGGCTACGGGTTTGTTGTCGGCAGCATGATGATGTTCCCGGGTTTTAAACTTTCATGTTTTTTTTTTAAGTATGTTGTTTTTTTTTTTACCTTTTAATTTCATACCATTGCATTGTCTTACGTATTTGTTTTGCTTCGTGGGTGACCAACCCCCAAAATTAAGGTCGAAAATTTAAAATTCTTGTGCCATTTTTATGCCATTGTGGGCGATTACCTGCCAGGAAGCCCCTTCCTTTACCGATTCAACTGACCTGCAAATTAATTTTGCAACTGCCGCGCTAACCGTTTAAAATAAATACGGATGCCAACCTAAATAAACAAATAAGAATGCCAACCTAATAACGTTGCCTTTTGGACTTAAATGCCAGACTGTCTGAGAGGGGAATTGAACCCACGACCTTTGAAACCAAAGGCCAAAGATCTGCCCCTTAGTAACCATATTGACACGGGCGGTCAGTATGGCTAAGCCATACGACTTCGTCTTTTGGTTTTAAAAGGTCGTGGATTCAATTCCCCGCTCAGGCAGTCTGACGTTTCATTTAAGTCCAAAAGACATCGTAAATCCGTACTTACTTGACACTTCTCGAGCCCATTTGGCTTTCCGTCCTGTTTAATCTCTTACTGTTTTTGTAAGTGCAACTCAGACCTGGGGTCTGATTAGCTCTATTTTGACATTCCTTATCCTGTGAAACTTGATTACTTATGTGACGAACGAGAAACTCCTTAGCTTTCCGCAACCAAAGGTTATAACGTGTCACAACCCAAATCGGTGGGGGCCGTTCTTCATTTCCCGGGCTTTTCTTCTGACAAATTTCGTCCTGCGCAGGAGGAGACGATGACTCGGACCGGACAAGCTGGCATAATAATTATACTTCATCGCTGCAATCTCTCACATCGCATCCCATCTATTATATACACAAGAAAGAAAATCGCCATGCCATAACTATACAAAGTACTGCTGCCACGTGGTCTCCCACTGCACATAAACTTTACATGCCTTTAACGATTAAGCTGGCAGGTTTGGACTAAAAGCCGTTGTAAAAATCCTCAGGGTTATGTAATGTTACGAGGGCCCTTGCGTGACTTCGTTAATCGAGCTAAAAGGCCAACGTATCATTACTTAATCAGGAAACAAAGATCTTTATATCATCTTTTCTCGTCTAGAGCTCTCCAACAAAATCGACGACCAATTATCCCGAGTTCACCCGATACTAATTTCGAAGCTATATAGCTGACGGACTTAACCCTTTCCCGCCTCGAGCCATAGACGGCGGGAGGCGAAATACTCGCGCTTTTCGAGGGACGAAGCGAGGACTGGAGGTATAACGTAAAGTTCTGACAATCCTTGGTCAAATCAAGCCCTTTTGGTCTTCCCATTACAATTCAGAGGTGAAAGGGAAAGATCCCTGGGTCGAAACCTAGTCAGGACGAATTTATTTTCTTTCTTTTTCGGCTGTACTGAGGTACAGCCAACGGCAACGTCTTTTGTTAATTATCGACAAACTATAGAGCAGCGGCAACTGACGTCATATTGGCTACGAGACACCATTTGGAGGTAATATAGCTACAAGGTGCACTAGATTAAAATGTAAATGAAAAAAACGGTACTTCTAGTCAAGACAGTGCTTTGAGAGCGGATTCCTTAGGCTTAAAAGAACGTGGTTTTCTCCAACAACAAAAATCGCGCGTTATAGGCTTAAGAAATCCAGTCTAGCATTGGCTTCAATAAGACGATCTTCCATTCTCCCTCAAGTGCTCCTTGCAGCTAACCCAGTTACTGGCTCCACCATAGAGTTATACACAATAATACTACGTCGTGTCACTGCCCTACAGTTGAAGATCGGCGTTGAACGCACGGTTTGCAACACTGATTAGGTATGGTAGCTCGTGTGTATGTCCATGTTCGACCAGTAAACGCTGATTTCGTTCGCTTCGCTCACTCAATCAGCGCATCCTGTAATTCAAATCCCCCCCTTACTGCTAATGATCTCCTCTTTCTAATGATCATTTATGTTATATTCTTCCATGTTCATGTTTCATGTTCATGCTGGTGGAAATATCAGCGCATGAAGGGACTCAAATCAACCTCCCCTCGCAAGGCTAATGATCCCACTTTTCTTATGATCACTTCTGTTATATTCTACCAGCCATGTTCAATCATGTTCATGCAGGCGGAAATAAATAAGGCTCAAGGCGGTCTGTAAGCTGCCCTTTTGAGAAGCATGCTGTCCTGAAAAGCTTTCCCCTCATTGCTTTCCCTCCCGCAGGACACGCGGTGCCGGCGCCGATGCCAGTGCCGATGCCTGCTACCTGACCTTTGTGTAATTAATTAACTAATTATATAGATTGCTGCTTCGCATAACTTGAAAAAGCTACAGAAGTAAGTATCCAGCCTAGTCTACGCCGGTCTAGTCGATAGAGGGAGATGTTAAAATTGCAATTTGACGAATTAACTTCGTTGTATAGCTTACTTTTAGTCTTCTGTACAGCCGAAACGAATTTGTCCGTCCGTCCGTCACCTTTACCAACCACGGAACTGTACCAGGTAGGGACAAATGGTTTTCACTATTTGATTCAGTGTTAAAAAATTAGTTAAAAAAACATGGCAAATTAAAACATTGTTGCTTCCGTACAGCTAATAACCCTTCTCGACGTAACACAATGAAATAATAACAATTGATTGTCGCATTTAACGACTACACGAAGACACGCAACCATAAAAACAAGAGGGTTTGAATATTAACGGAACGTATTAAAATAGTCTCGACACAGTGTTGCGTGGATGAGTGGACCTACTCTCGAACCAAATTCTCCGTTAGCATGCAGCTACTTAACGAAATTAAAACGGCAGGTAAAAAAAATTAGGACTAAAATCACGTTGCCACGGCAACGTCAAGTCTCCACATCATCTACATCATTAAGGACGTATGATGTGCGTGTGTGTTTGTGTGTTTGTACCTCTACTCCTCCGGAACCAAAGCACCTACAAATTTGGGAGTAGGACCAAACGAAAGATAATTAAATTGCGCACAGTATAGGCCTATTTTCATCGCTGTAACTTGATATTACCACCCTCAAATATGCGAAAAACCGTGAAAAAATAACGTCAAAGTTTTGTTTTTTTAAACCCTCTTCATGTCTGTTCATGACGTCATAGTTTGTTCATGAAAACCTCCTCGAGCAAAGAGAGATGATCTGGAAAAGGATGCACGGACGACGTATTTTGCACCACATATACATCTTAAAATTGGTTTTATACTAACTGACTTGATGCAGGGTAAAATCAAAACAATAGATTTGAACAACAGTGTCAAACATTCGTGTTTTTGAAGCACGGAGGTGCGTGAATTAAACGAGCAAAGCGAGCGATTTCCACGTAAAGTAAACCTTTTCAATGTGTGTCTCGCTTTGCTTTATCAGTCTTTCATCTCTCACCTTTACATCTGACGTTCTGCAGATGTTTCTCCAAGTGAGGGATCATCAGAAATTGAAGTGATAAGACGCCCATAAAAAAATCTGTACTGAGCAGGACGTAAAGAACAATATTCTTAAAATAAGTAAAACAAGAAAACCCATATAAAGTGTATACTAGCACAAATTACAAGTAATTGTGGGTCTTGGTGGTTACATTGATTCAGTCACGTATCTGAGGAAATGTTTGCGCTGATTGAGTGAGCGAAGCGAACGAGAATCAGCGTTTGTTATCAGAAACAGCGCTTTTCTGATAAATTGCTTGACCTTTTTGCTTGATTCCTTGGACGTAAAAAAATAATATTGACCTTCTCTAGAGATAACCGATATCGCATACTACACTCTTATAATTTGATTGATCGTTTTTTATGTGGAAGGTCTGTCTGTATCATAAGTGTTGCAGCAAGAAATCTCTTCGAGCGCAGCGAGACGACGCGGAATGAGCGAGCAAAGCAAGCGACTCCGCTAGTGTTAGATTAATGGCTACTCTCGAACCCAATTCTCCGTTAGTTCCTACTTTCGAAATTAAAACGGCAGGTAACAATTAAGACTTAAAAACTGACAATTACGCCTAAAATCTAAAACTAGGCCTAAAAGCTAATAGCCTCCATTTTTAACCGGCAATTGTGATGGTTACTGCTTTTAGATTATATAATAGGAATCGCTGTTACAGTGCGTGATAGAGGTGTGCCTCTCAACATTTTCGTTGAAAAAGTGGCGGAAATGTACAGAAGACCGAGTGCGATTAGACAGTCGCTGTAGCCGCTTGTTTAGCTTAGATGTTACGTTGTTGTGCATCCTGTTTTGCCGCCAACTTCCCTCTTTACCCCTCTTCCATCAGCCTCCCTCTCCGCCCTCGTCAAACCTCCTCAAACGTAAAGCAACCGCCTTCTCCCTACTGCGTCGTTCCTTCTTCCCCAGTTATGAATTCATCCCGGCCCCCCCCCCCCCCCCCCGACGTGACTCATGCCTCGATTTCTTTTCGCCAATGTTTTTCCTGACTCATCCCATAAGTCACGACGCAATATCAATTGAATATACAGATGGCGCCAAAAATTTTTTCCCTCTTTTCCACACTAGGGACGCCAATGACTGACGTCACTTCCTGTTCTTCCTTTTTCTGCTTCTCCACTTCCGTCCTACCGTTATTAAAGCAACACCCCTCCTGCCTTATAACTTTCCGCCTGCCGTACAACAGCCACGCGCTGATCGCCATCCGCGTATATACCTCGCCTAGGTCAACTGAGATAGTTGCTGCGTTTCTCGCAGCGAAGAACGCGGCTACCGTCTCAGTTGGCATTGTGCCTAATAGACGAACCAGCATGAACGCATTAATTCTGTCGTCACAAACCGGAATGATTCTCGTATTTTAACATCACAATTTATAATTTACTAGACTCGTGTCTTATAATTTTGCTTCGGCGATCTATTGGAATAATTATTTTAAATTTTACCGTATTAGTCTTTTAGATTTTTGATGTCATGGTAATTATTAGCAAATTACTACATGCACACACAGAGATGTAACGTCATGGCTATTGTATGCGCGCAAAGGATCTTATAAGTGCGGGACGCACTTAAATAAAGACACCAATAATCAACAGAAAAGCTCCTAGACGCCACATTTTAAAGGTAAGTTAAATAAAATTTTGGGGCCGTACTTGATGTGGAAGATCGAGAAAAATGGCACTAGGAGGAATGTCCTTTTAATGTTGGTCACTGCGGTGTAAGACAGCCAACTCCGTCGTAACCTATGGCGCTGCAGCGAAAGTTAGTGAGCAACCAATGTGCGCTCGTGATGGAAAAGTAAATCTCTTCTTCTGGATGGCCGGTCGCACACTGACTTTCGCTACATGTTGGTTTGTTTTCGTAGCAGCAGCTTCGTTTCTCATCATCTACACTGAACAATGCTGTGGTCAGCAATCATGATGAAACTTTTGCTATCCAGAGATTGCTTCTTTGCTACAGCAACCATTAATACGTCTATCAAAAAAGTCAAAGAAACTGTTCCCAACCTAGCGGCCCGTTTGCACACCAGCTTTGGTATTTGACATGCAAGCCTTGCAACACGCTATTTACGAAGTTCATGGCGCACCTTGCAGTTACATAGGCTGCTTGGCGTCCAGTCATCTTCCGACTACACCGGAGAGGGTGGAATATTGAATTTGGTTGACTATAGACATTAAAAAAAAAAAGATTCGGGAAAACATAATTCCACCGCCACTTTCCCCAGTTACGGAATTTGTAGAAAATTTGTAATTCTCGACGCCCTCCCCCTTCTATTTCAGTTTTGGTGGAAACATCGTGATTTCACGAATTTTCACTTACCGAGGACAACTTTTTCTCCTCACCACTTCCCCGGTCTTTTTTTCATCAACTTTTTTTCTAGGCTTTTTTTTACTAGACTTCTTTTTCATGCACCCATAAAACACAACAAAGAAAAGCAAAATAGAAAGGTTCTCAGAATTTTATGGAAGAAAAGGAGGGTCATTGAGGCTTGCATCGCACGCCTTTTGCCTTGAATCCGCCACATTAAAAAAATTGTTTGACCGTATTTATCCTGGGGGTATTTTTTTCGGGGGTATTTTTTCCGGGAGTATTTTTTCCAGAGGTATTTTTTCCGGGGTTATTTTTTCCAGGGGTATTTTTTCCGGGGTATTTTTTCCGGGGGTATTTTTACCTACCACCGTTTTTTTAACGCACGGTAACGCTGCGTTGACACTAGCGATCAATGCACCACCAGCACGCATTCGGCCGCAACCCATTTTGCTAACCCCGTGTGTACAAAAAAGTTATATTTTGAAACCAATGAGACGATATTTGGTACATTCATTTACTGATTTTTAAGAAGTACCAGGGAAATATATTATACATCCTTTGCAGATAAACTAAAGAATTCGGATAAGTTCGTTAATTACTTCCCAATGAGTCTTCAATCATTTCTGCAGTGTAACGGAGCCTACCCTTGAGTCCTTAGGGGGGCTAAGTAAGGTTATTGTTACGTGGCATGGGACACCTCTACAAGGCTGCCACCACCTGTTCTAATACAGGACGACTGTCGTTACGTTAAATATCTGCTAAATCATATGGAGTAAACCAAGACGAAATTTCAGAAGAAACGAATGCATGATTTATTTACATTCGAAGCAGAATAAATAACAGTTACATTTTTCTTTTAGTAAATAGGAACGACAGTTAACTTCAAAATGTTTAGGCTAACAATGCAGAAAATCAAAGTGTACAATCCTACACTGGAACCATTTTTGAAGTTTAACGACGACTTTTAACTGGGATTTCCAATTAAATAAAACGATAAACAATTGAAGGATTAATTTCCCATTTATAACTTGGGGCGGGAAATTAAATTAGCCGAAGCTAATAGCTGGGTTTTAAAGATCCCGTAAACTTAAAAGTAAGGGTTTCTTACACTTCACATTTGGATCAGTGATATCGAAATTAAACCTTACAAACTATTCCCTCACTGTAATTTACGTTGAGTTAATCCTAGGTAAAAGAGCGACCCATCTCCTAGACGTTCTATCTCACAGCTATAACCCCACTACCACCACATAGCTACGATAGGTACCAATACATATGGTCTGCAACGCGACTTCTTCTAGTCTTCCATCCTCCACACTAGTTGTAGAAGATCGCGCCTACACAAAACGACATGGCTGCTCCGAGCCAAGGGCCACGTCTCAAGCTGCTCGAGTCTGTTCTCTAAGATCTCGTCTTTCCACACGCCAGCTATCTTATACCCCTCTAGCGCGGACCTGTAGGAGGGCGAGGGAGGGGGGCATTCCAAAACATCTGGAAACGAAACTTTTTTTTTGGCCATCGAAACCCCAAACTCGGGCTGGGCGCGCTCATCTCTCATTGGCTGCGAGCGGGGGAGCATTGCGATTCTACTGGCGCGCCCAGAATCCCTCTAGAACAATAGCCCAATGTCAGCCCATGCTATTTACAAAGTGAAATGCGCTGACATTAACCTTTGAATATTTTAAAACAAATTAGATGGGTCGATTCCTGGCGCTACCAGCTACAATAGTAAAGCTCGGAATTTAAAAACGGGTAATTATTAACGAAACTACAGCTAGTTGAAATTCCGCTATACTGCCAATACAATTTGGAGGCCAACGCTGTTTCTGCGTTGCCGGACACGCGTTTTGGGACAAGACTTTGGATGGTTCCAGCGAAGTAGGAATTTGTACTTACATATCATGGTAACCAGGCTTTCCACAAAACTGTATCTGATAATAACATGCATACAAAGATATTGTTTGTAGGATGAAAATACATTTTTATGTTTATTAAAGGGAGAAAAATCCATTTCTGGTTTAATAAAGCATTGGTTCGTTAGCGTATGTGACTCGGCACTGTTCACACAAGGAGCGGATACTACCATAACAACAAATGCTAGGGATCTCGGCTAACGATCCTGGTAATTAATAAAGTTGTATTCAATATTAAAATACCAAACCACGAAAGGTACAGCAACCATTTCGGACAAGGCAAGTAAAACGCCCAACAAAACTCTTTCATAACGAATCCACGAAAATTCGGAGTTTTCCTAACCACCCACAAGGGGGGGGGGGGGGAGAAATAACTAGAAAACCACTGCTAAACAGCAGGACGAGTTTTTACCATTAAAATAAAGTACCCGGCGATTAACACGCCAAAATCACTACTTTAAATTAAGAACAAACCAACTGCCCACTCTTTTGCCAAAGGGGCTAGGAGGGGGGGGGGGGTTGGTTAAAAGCGATTAAACTCTGAACTCCTTCACAGCAGCAAGATTTCATATTTCAGGGTAGGTCTTTACTCCCCCAATAAATTATTCCATGTCATTTCTTCGAAATTGGACGCCATTTTCGGTAAACGACGGATGGTGCACCGCTTAAGTCACACAAGGTATACTGAGAGACGTAGGTGCGTTTTTTTTCAACCCTGCGTTACCGCTGCGTTGACGAGGGAAAGTACGGTGCAAAACGAACGTACGAGTGACGTGCAGTACCCAACTCACGTCACGTAAACCAAACCGCAAATGCGGTACCGCAGCGTCAACACGCGTTAAAAAAAAAAAACGCATGTGTGCCACCGGTACTAAAGTGCATAAACTGGACTTTCTGCCTTATGTTGGTCCTAAACAGGACGGATAGCCAAATGGGTTTCGAGGCCTTATGTTGGTCTTCTCAGGGGATATGACATTCGAAAACGATTCCCAAATTTCGCATGCGTCAAAGTGGCTTTTCCGCGGGGTTGGTGTTGCTGCTTCACCAAATTTTGCGACGTGTTCCGAAATGGATGTCCGTGTCTCGTGCACGTTATCTGTTAAATCTCCTCGCTTTGCTCTGACTAATCACCTTACACTTTACCGAGACACAGCCAACATCCTGAAGTCGACGTCTCGTTAATGTGTGAGCGACAAGATTCTTTGATGTTGTTCGTGCAAAGTCGGCTTGCGTGTTGGCCGGCTTACGTCATCGTTGCGTGCTGTTGTGGCGCTGTCCTCACTCTTTGGATGACGGTGTCACGAGACCCTGCGGCAGGGCAAACGCCGTGTCAAACCGAACAGACCGACGACGATTTTTGTCTCGGACCACGGGACGAAGTCTGCGGTTAGCCATTGGCTGGGTTTTATCTTATACGCATACCAGAGAGCCTGCTCTGCATTTTAATGGAATTGCCCTTCTAACCCGGTTAACCTTTGACAAATTCTCACATGCAAACTGATTTGCATCTCTCGCATAACAACGTAACAAGAGACAAGAATGCATAGTTGGTTTACTTTCGAAGGATTAGCCAAAAAGGTCATAAATTTATGATGACGAAGTTGGTTGGCTTGGCTTGCACACATAATACTACATTTTTTTTTTAATGTCAGCTTATATTATTAAAAAAATAATAATAAACACCTCAAAAGGTGGGCGTAACATTTCAATGTCCGACGAACGCCGTTATCACTGGAAAACTGAAAGAAGCCGCAATCAAAAGCAAAACTCGTGATTAAAAAATGTATATATACGATTGTATTCGCTTGCGCTGAACCATAGGCGAACAATGTCACAGCCAATCACAACGAAGAACGTGGTGACATCTCGCGTCGACACCAAACAACATCAACGCCAGAACCAGGGCTCTACTACAGTGCCAGCCGGATCTTGGATGAAAACTAGCATACGCGACTAGGTTGGACAATATGGCCGCCGAAAACGCCACTGATGCGATTGATTTGTTCTGTTGCCGCTTTCTGTCAGCCGAGGGCGACACTGACAGTGCAAAATGCCTACGTTCTGTGCTACCCTTCTTTGGGGAGGGGGGAGGAATAGGTGAGTTCGGGACGGAGGAGTGATTATGGCTGTTGGGAATCGTCTAGGGAGGAGGGATGGCCCGGGTGTGAAGAAGGAGGCGCAGTTTGCGCTCTCGTGGCAAAATCGAGAAACTAGAGTCTTTCAACCGGAGTTTTGCACGCGGTGCGTGAACGGTAAGTCTAGCAAGTGAGTTATCACGAAACGAAAGTGTAGTTATTAGTCCAAGGACTAACTGTTGACTTTCTCGTTCGTCAATGGCCAACTCACTGTGACGTCACGAAGAAGAGCCATCGCACGTCGTTTAGAATGTGTGTGAGTGGGCAACATAGTAAAGGCCTCTCCAGACAGAAGAAAATTTCGTGCGAAGCTATGCGTAACTACGTGCCTACAAGGTCAATATCGTGTAGTTGGTGTTGCGTTAAGGGCGAATATTGAAGTCTTTTTTACACCATACTGCGTCGGCGTGCAGCTGCGAGCAGCCAGTCTGGTTACGGCTCGACGGCAAAACTCCCACCCCACTCATTTAAACGAGCAATGTGTTGTAGCCCATTCAAGCAAAATTGTACTGGAAACGTCCATCATAATAGGAATTAAAATATTATAAACAAACCAAGAGCACAATAGACATTCTGCACTGGTGACTGAGTGCCAAGGATAACCAAGTGAGCAGCAACAATGAAGGAAATATTAACGCGCCATCACAAGTCCGGAAATTAAACCTATTTCTTTGGGCTATTGCGCCAATGAAGTTCTGTTTTTTTTTTTTTTGTCATTTTTTCTGCTCACTTGTCATCCTTAGCGGTTCACAATGTTGCCTTCATTGTGCTAAACGTTCGTTTGTGATTATTTACCGATAATTTCGCTTCTAAAAGAGCAACTGAGTGAATTTCTTTTATTATTTTTTCTTAAACGGACAAACTTGCGATCCCATTAAGGGACTGGTCATTATTTGTCACCAGAGCACTGCCGTGTAATTAAGGTTACTAAGCATCGTGCTGCGATTGTCCGACGATGCTTCCTGTCCGGCGAACGTAGAACCCTGTTTTGGGTGTTTTGTGTTTTAGTCAGGAATGTTTCGGAATACGCATCACCAGTCTGGTCCCCACAGCTCGTAGGGGACATAGACAATGTCGAATCATCCATGCAGCCCGCATTCACAAAGTGACTGTAGGGGGCTCTCAAATTTAAATTACTCAGAATGACTGCGTGCCGTAGGGGGTGATTCGCAGGAGCTACAACGGCTAAAATGCGAACTATTGCCGTGCACATCTTCAATGCAACATAAATTATGGCCACTTCAATACGATATAAATTATGGCCGCTTCTTTCAAAGGGGATACCCTATTAAATTGATACAATCCAAGGCTACGTTGAACAAGTTCTTTTTCTTATCTGGAATGGTGGTTGTTGAATGGATTACAGTCGCACATTGTTTTGGGACCGCCGGTGCTTTCATGCGTGGTTAATTGGTATCGCAGAGGCACTATGTGACCAGGCATGTTAAGTACTTTTGATTACCACTAATACATTATTGATTTTATTTTTTCTCATTTATCACTTTGTTTTTTTTTTCTTTTACATTTAGTGGGATGTCAATGATATTTTGTTCTTCCCACATATTAAAGAACTCTCCCTCTCACAGATACGACACTTGTAACTCAGCCAGTGCTTCAAAAATGGGGCCTCGTTTCAACAACGCGTCGGCACGATGACTCAAGTTCTCGCACTTTATTCGCCAGATGTCACTAGTAGATATCGAAACTGCAACGTAAAACCGATCTAAACCTACTTCCGCTACGGTAGCGTTATGAATACCACAGCGCATGCGTGCGTATTTTCTGAGCTAGTCGTTCTAATTATACCGCGTCCTCGCGGGCGATCGCTGCGCCTGCTGGCGAATCAAGTGCGAAAGTATGACTCGGCAAAAAAGAAAACGAGGTACCACTTATCGCGCCAGTGTCGTATCCTTAAGCGGGAAGAGTTCTTTAATCTGTGGTTCTTCCCTGTCCAGTGACATGTATGTGTATGACAAAGTTACAAGTTACTTATTCTCTAAGCAAATGTGCCTAAAAAGAGAAACTACATCAAATATGCAACGTAATTTTTTCCTTAAGGTGCGGCGTAATCAGAAAACCATAAATTACAACCCTTGGCGCCCTCTAGGTGATATATGTTGAACTGGTTTGTTGTAAAGCAAGGCCAGGTGAGATTGCAGCTGAGTTCGTACGGCGAGAAATGCAGCTTCACTCCCAGCTGGTCTTGTTGAAACGTATGCATTACCCGTTGAGTATGTGCGTGTCAAAAAAGCAGTTTTTCTATACGTGTCAATGCAACTCCCTGTCGAGTTTTCCAGTATATACCATGCTATTTGTAAAAGTTCATAAGCTGAAGTCAAGTTTTAGGCACAATCTTCAGGGCTTGCAAAATGTGAGCCCATGGTTGGTCATATTAAAACTTAAAATCACATTAAGTTTCATTTAAACGTGAACTAGATAAAAATGACCTAAAGTGTTTCAAACCCGTTGCACGTTTAAATTAACGACTGGCTAAAATACCAAGCACAATTATTATATTTTTTTAAAAGTTATACGATTTAAGGGGCAAAAAGTGCGTGGGAAAACGCGGCATCTCTACTTTAAACCCTCCACTCCTTTTGAGAATTCTTGCATGCCTAAGTGACAACTTGGAAATTAACATTTGTTGGCACATACGGCGGGCGGCGAAATAAACGTTGTTGCGTAAATCCCTTTCCTTCTGAGTGGAAAACGTGTTGTTTTGTAAATAAAGAAGCGGAAAAAAAATGTATATAGTTATTTTCCGCGCCAGTGCGAGTCAAGACCCACACTGACTGTTGTGTGTACATCGTTAACCCTCCTCACCCCTGGCGGCTCCTTGATTCTTTACAAGATGGCGCCCATAAAACCATCAGCCGTCGGACACGCTTCGTTTGTTTTGTGGTCAACACTTTTGGGAAATTTAGAACAAAAAATAAGAAGAACAACTACAAAGAAAAAAAAACGTGTTCACGGATTTTAAAGCCTGTAATTTTTAATAATTTACACTTTATATCTCAATTCATGGTCCTGTAAACTCCGAATGAACGAGTTTTAAAATATCCGTTTACATAGACGATTTTTTGAACTTAAACTCCTTTTTTTTCAAATACCTTTTTTTTTTCTTTCTGGTTTTCCGACAAAGTTGGGGTGGCTGACTGGCGCCTGCTTGACACTTTCGTTCAGAGCCTGAGCTGCAGGGTGACAGGGTTCCCACCAACCTAGAAAACCTGGAAAACTCAGGGAATTTAAACGACATTTGAAACTCGGGGAATTCTCTTATTTTTTTTACAAAAATAACCTGGAAAACTCAGGGAAAAATTAAGATTTTAAATAATGTATTTCCCAATTAAAAGCTTCAGCCTTTTTACCACAAAACTGTTAAAATGTGTGGAAAAAAATTCCTTCTTAAAATTACGGTAAATAGCCTGGAAAATGACTTTATCTACTCTGGAAAACTGGAAAACTCAGGAAAATTGATTTCAGTATTTTGGTGGGAACCCTGGGTGAGGAAGGGGTGGGCTCGGTGGGGGTTGGAAGGGGGGGGGGCAAGGAGGAAGGTGACCTAATGGTTAGCACGACGATCGCCTGTCAAAGGTCCTGGGTTCGAGTCTGACCTCAGCCACCCTTGGCACTTTCGGGAAGAGAAGGGCCTTGTCATGCCTCATGCTGCCCAACTACTACCTGACAACTATAATCTGTCTCTATTTATTGTCGGACCAGGACACTTCGGCCGTTAGATGGTTAGGAAGAGTCCCACAAAGAGAATGACAGCACCATTTGGCGGCGCAATCGATTAAAAGTTAGGGCCCCCGCGCACTAGGCGATCAATGAGAACGCTTATGGTGCATGCAGCACCGTGCACTTGACCGCCGCGGCCGGTGAGTCGCAGACAGCAGCGGGATCCCCGGCGGCGTGCATCGTGCAGGCGACCACAGGTCGACAATGCTTGCCCCGTATTCATTTTTCATCACGTGATCGAGAAGAATCTCCGGCAAAAAATAATGATCGGTCCCTTATAAGCTCGCATAATTCCACCCCCCTCCTGGGATTGTGTTTGGGTGCCTCTTTAAAACGCCATGACACTTGGGCTCCAGGACTGCGACCTGCGAGTCTGGGCCTGAGCTAGACAGACGATTCCCCCCCCCCCCACTCCCCCACCCCAACCTTAGGAAAAGGGACTGCTTTGAACCCTTTCGCCTCAACCTCCGACCCATCCCAATAAACAAGGTGCGCCGTGAAGCCGCCTTTTTCTCGGTATTTTCACTAACGGATTTACATTATCCATTCACTTTACAGTTTGTTTGCCCTCCTCCTACGCCCTTGCCTACCAATTCCGCAAACATCCTTAGTTTTGAACGGCTTTCCTTGTTCGTAGGCCGAAACGTCGCCTCCTTGTCCAACAACCAAGTCCCCTCACTGAGTAGAGCTTGATTTGTCTTGTTCCCGTGGCACCTCTGCCGGCCTGTACTAAGTACACGAGCGCGGGCCTAGATGAACATTACTTAGCACTGCTCAAATCCTCCACTCAAGAGGGGAAGGAGGATTCACGGAGTGTTACAGTTTCAGATACAGTAAATAAATAAATAAATTGTTTGTTACAAAATGTGCAACAGGGCTGGAAAGGGCGCAGATGCCACCAACATCCAGCCTAAATTTAAAAAGAAAAAAACAAGAATGTAAATAAACAGTGCCGGGAATGGAAGGAAGGAAAGGGGCATGACTGCCTTACCACCAAGGTTAGACCTGCCAGGGACCATAAGGTTCCCGATGGTATCTCCAGTCATGTAGGCAAGGACAAACAGGAAAGACAGGTACACTACAAGCAAAAAACAGTTAAAATTAGGTCACAAAAAAAGGAAAAGATTAAGTCAAATGTCGTTAAAAGTACAAAAATGCACTAAAATTAAAATCTGGACAAAAACTTCGAAAGATCACACTTACGAAGGTTACGTTTAAAAGATGTTAAGTTGGAAGTGCAAGCAGCATCGTTAGAGAGACTGTTCCAAGGTTTAACCACACGGTTGCAAAGAAAAATTTTCGACAATTGGTGTTAATTTTATTTACCGTCAGCTTTAAACCAAAGTATTGACACACAGGAGGAAACCGCCTCCAGGCTCAGCGAGGTTGGGGGGAGGGGAGGGGGCTCTGCCCAATTTAAACATTCTTTTGTAACCGCAAAAATAGCCACCATGGGACTGCTATACTCGAGGACAAGCTAACTTCAAAGGTACCCCACATACCATAAAGTCACACAAAGTAACACTTTAAATAAAATGGTTTAATTTAAAGTATTAAATTCAATTCAATATTTCTGTAAAGTGTTAACTTAAACTTCTTCGTCGCGTGTAAACATCGAATGATTTATATGTAAAAGCCTACTGTGAATGCGGGGCGCCGTCATTGGCCTGAAAAGACACGAGCAAAAAGTCAGCGTAGTGCAAAATTTTATCTAACGCGTCCAAAATAGAGATTTACTAGTGTTTGGCCGATGTATCTCACATTTCAAGATATCCTATCGCCAATTTTAGCAAGTTGGGCAGCTCTGGAGTCCAACAGTGGCTTTCAAAAACTTAATTGTTTTTTTTTTTATGGAGGTGTGGTGGGGAGTGTCTACTTGGCTCCTGCCTCCAGCCCCTTATTTTGAAATTACGCCACTGTTTAGATGGGGGGGGGGGGTGCATTAAATTTGTGACATCACACGCCAAACTACCAAATGGGGTAAAGAGCAAAAAAAAAAGTTATCCGTAGTGTCCCTCTTCATCGCTAATGTGGGCGGGAGGGGAGGGTTCGGCTATTAATTGTGACGTCATTTTCTGTGGGAGAGGGGGTGGCAAAGATTGTGACAAAATGTGACAGGGGAGGGGTGAAAAGAAAGGGCAAAATTTACGTGACATCATTTGTGTACGGCCCCTTACGTATAAACGATCGACCCTTGGACGCCTTGCATTAGAGTCAAGTCCGCACTTCAGTACCGTCATTTAATCTAAATTCATTTTGTGAGCGATACACGTCCATTGTCTGTATTGCCATTTTAGTACCGCCTTTAACCATTAGAGGGCACTTTTCAGACGCCCGTTTCGCCTAATCAAAATATTTTTTTCGCATATTTAACGTTAGAGAAGTTAAAGAAGCATTCCTAGTTGGAAGGAATTTGCGACTAGTTGCGGTTCTGATGCTATATGTTGAACCGCAGCGAGCGCGGTGGCACGAGCGAGGCTGACAATTTGGAAAAAAAAATTAGGGTGGGTTTACGCAATGTTGGAGACGGCATGTGCATGTATTAACCCCGGATGGTCATTTTTGTTATTGTTGTTATTGTTGGAACAGTCGGTTATTATGTGTCGGTTACTGAGGGTGAAACGTAGGTTGCCATGTCTGGCTGACCTGGGCTCTGGAAAGAATAAAAACCATATTGAAGTTCACTGGCTGCTCCCATCCTTTCAACTCGTCACGGACACCTTTGGTTCAACTCCATTACGCAACGACAATTTTCTCGCTCACTAGCTCTTACTTGCTTAATACTAAATTTGCTGGCTGCTTCTCGCCTTTACCGGAGAATGCGGCTTCTAGTTGTCTACACGTAGTCACCATGGCAACAACGCGGACGCAGATCTTCACCTCGTGCCTCGCGACATGACGCACGATGCCTGCAACATGACAGCGTCGATTTATGAGAAATAGAAAACATTTTTACTGCAGTACGAGACGACGGACTGATTTCTGAATGCCGACATTCGATGGTTTGTCTTCGATTCGATAACCCCGAAATGGACGCCATGTTGGATTTTGAATCCTCGCTGAGAGCAGCTATTTATTCTACCGTCGTCTGATCACTGCTAGAAGCTGTTCTTTTGAGCGAGAATAGCAAATTTTGGAAACAGCGTGAAATAACAACAATGTTGTAGCAATGTTTCAAATTACTTTTGCACTTTGTTCTTTATTCGTGTTGTTATTTATAATACATTTAATTTTGTTATTTATTACTGCGTTCATTTAGTAGACATGGGAAACTAATCGTAAATAAATAACGGTTGACTAGCAAATAGCGTTCGGCGAGCGAGAATGCCTCTTTGCAGGGCGCGTTGACGCAGTCAATCTAGCCGTGGCCAGCTCCAGCCCGAGACGAATATTATACCGTGTGAAATCACTATTAAAACATCCCCGTCTCCTACCTAGACCCTTTACGTGAAATTTCAGACCCCATTTTGAATTCTAATTTTTTCTCCCGACCCCCTTTCCCCCACTACCCATCCCTAACAAAAATACCTGGATGCGCACTGTTGAGGACTGGTTTTGAGGGGTGCTGACTAGTGTCGGGCGGAGTGCCTACCTTTACTTCATTGACCATCTTCGCGAACTCCCCCACCCACCCCGTCCCGGGTCGGCAATCATCAAGCGGTATAGCCCGGGCAGGAAGAGCCGTGCTCGTAGATCGGCAGCCTCCTGGCGCCAAGCGGCCGAGTAAAGTGCAGGTCACGTGACCCGACCGGCCGGCCACGGGCGCTCCCATTTTCTTTCTTGCTTACTTACTTTTATTCTTCTTTTTTTTTTTTTCATTTTCTTTCCTCCGTCGTTCGCTCCGCAAACCGCCCACGCGTGTGCGATTCTCGTCTGGCACGTGACGGTGCAAATAGGTGTATCGTGACGTCACGTCGTTGGCCAGCTAAAAGGCAGTTGTATGCTTACGCTGCTGGGCAAACTCGCGCGTGCGAGCCAGCGAGCGCCACGGGCCGATGTAAAAGAACGGCACAAAATAACCGGAGGAATAAAATAATAAACGTAACAATGCCCTGCGCCGAGTTGCCAGCCGCCAACTTTGGGGTCCCAACCGCGCCGATCACTAAAGCCTGCTTGCCATCATACACGAAGGTGTCGTTTAAAGAGAAACAACCCCCCTTAATACCCTCCTTTTTTTTTTTTTTGTAAATTGTAACTGTTGCGATCCATTTCGGCCTATTGAATATTATTGCTAAAAATCAAGCCACCTTCACTATCTCAGTCAGCCTTGTGCGTAAGATATGCTGCAATAAACAGCTTTCCCTCCAGGAATAACATTACAGTTGTCAAACAATATAACAAGAATCTAACAACACCGTTAGATTAGATGCGTTTATTGACCTTTGAGGGCCAGTTTGTGCATTTGTGGAGTCTGTGTGGGTTTGTGTAGATTTGTGCAGATTCGTTGTACTAGTATTAGAGAGGGTGCATAGCCCAGGGCCAGGGCCCCAATAAATATTATTCAATTCAATTCAATTTCAGTTAAGACTCAATAAAATCAAATAAAATCAACCTACATTCCCACGCGCTCACTGTTATTCCAATGTAAATAATGCATACGGGTCATGCATTGACCTGGGATAGCTGATTGTACTGCTCGAGCCCTAGGAAAACATTATGTTCTGCCCTATTCCACTCGCCAACTCAGCCAAGAAGTAGGCAGTAAAAATTTGGTAAATATTAACTATAAATTTATTCCCCCAACTTTCTCTCTTCCCCAATCCTCCCAATTTCAGTAACTCACGCCTCTTAAATTCTCATAAATTTCAAGAAGGAGGATCGTTTGTTAAGTCGAGTGACCACTCATTTTACAGACCATCATGATGTAAATCAACCTGAACCATAAATTGCCATCCGTAGAAAGGCAATCCGGCTCGATCGTTATAATCACTCGTTCCGCCATCAATATCCATTAGCCATCGCCATTCTACCAATTCCCAAGATCCGTTCCTTATGCGCACCGTGGCCAGTCGTGGGGTTCAACCTGGCGTTCGCGTGGTTGACAGCCGACACCTCTGACCAGTGGGCTGTGCAAGCTCACGTTGTTCGGGTTCCCCCTGGGACCCCCACACAACGTTCGTGTTGCTCCTTGGGACTTAGTTTATTATTTAAAACTTTTGCTTGATGGCATACTATAAAATTCGTCTGTTGGGGCGAAAGGGTTGGCCTCGTTGACGAATGAGTGGTCACCCAGTATAACAGCGCACAATAAAAGCACATCAGCTTTAAATTTCCGGGGGGGGGGGGCGTAATATTCGCCTCCTATTTTTTTCAAAAGTATATATATTTGTAGATTACTGCGCCCAAATTTGGTCACCAGGATACTAGAAATGCATTGCTCTAGCGGAAAAAGTGCATGGACGAGCAACGAAATTTATTGCTGGTATCCCTCACTCGCCTTACGAGCAAAGGCAGCAACAAATCCAGCTAACCTTTCTGGAAGAGCGGAGAGTCCGTGGTGACATGCTTGTTCTGTTTGTTTAAACTTTTTAATAACGACTTGCCTCGCTCTTTCAGGGCGCGTTTACGCGCAGCCACCTACAGCAAAGGCCGTATCAACTTTGCCTCCCACAATGCTCCGCAAAACGGCGAATCAAATAATAACGACGCGGCAAGTTTGCCAAGTGGCGTCATCTGTTGACAGAATTTGGAACCCTGGTCGGTTAGTTTGAAATTTCGCCGCTTGGTGTAGAGATGGCAGCACGTCGCAAACTTGCGCTTCCTTCTATGTCAATGGTTGATTTTACTTGCCTAATTTGTCTTGAACTGATGCGGCCTTTACTGTCGTGGTTTACGCAACGACTCACCTTTGCATTCTCGCATTTGAAATTTAATCGCGATGATAAAAGGTGTCGTTGCCGTGGTAACAACGCTTCCCGGATTAGCTAAATCCGACATCGTTTCAGCAAATGCTTGCAGTCCTATAATTCGTGACAGTAAGATAAAGAATTCCTCCTGACGAAACAATTTTCCCCGTCGCTTCTAAACTCATGACAATTATTGACTTGTTTCATTGCTAGCTGACAGAACCAAAACAGCCGCCATGTTGGAATTTCAGACAATTTCTAACTTCTAGCTGCGAGAATGCAAAGGCGCGTCGTTGCGTAAAAGTGCCCTTAGAGAACACTTGAACGTGAACGAAAAGCGTAAAACGAGAGGTCATTGCTACACCTTATTGAACCCAAGGGTGAGAACAAACTGTTGAAAGTTCTCCATCCGGTTTTGCCATTACACCTTGGAACTGCCTTCCGGAGCACGTCGTGATGGCTACATCTGTTGAAACCTTCACGAGACATTTTGATGAACTTTATATAACCTTTAGCAGACTTTTGTTCACGTGCTGGGCCATAGTTTTTCTTCTGGCCGTCAGGAGCCCGGGAGCAAGAACCGAAGCATCTGTTTTAGCCGTTCGTGATATGCAAGCATGCGTGCTCGACGCTCCGTGCCCAAACGGGACGCCGTATCTTCTTTGCACACTGTGGCATGTTTGAATCAGTTAGACAACAAGGAGGGGAGCCACTTTAAAAGAACCCATCCTTGATCGGGGTTGAAACGAGAAATATAGTGGCCGCTATTTTGAAGCTGAGATATTGCCACTTTAAACTGCGAAAACTTCGCCAGTTCTTTTAACCCCTTTTGGGTTTTTAGGCCTATTACCTCACATTTGCTGTGTGTTCGTATTTGTCAATCTGCACGAAGGCATGAAACAACTCGGGAACAGTTGAACCGATTTGCATGAAATTTGGTACACCGACATCTGAATTTATTGATGAAATCTAATATCGTAAAACTTGGGCCAATATTAGGAGAGGAATTTAAGAAGAAAAATCCCAATTCTAAACGTTAACACACAATGCGTTTATTCAGATGGAGCATTCTAAATTATATTATATTTTACTGATAATTATACATTGAGATCTACAATTCTTGCAAAGAATGAGGTGAAAGCAAAAATTATTTATACTATAAAATTCTAGTTTACTGTCCCTTGAATTCAGTGTTTTGCGCGTTTCTGCTAGCGTACGTCCCTGGAACTCGTAAAATTAATGTAACGCTCTAATTTACTAGTTTGGATTTAGTGTTTAGCCTGTTTCTTTGCGGCGTATACGCATAAGATAAAATTCTAGTTTACTGCCCCTTGGATTTAGTGTTTTGCGTGTTTCTGTTCCAATAGACCCAGGCAACAGCTCACTCGCAGAAACTTCCGCACATATGAATTCCGACATGGATTTCGGAGCCTACTTACTTACTATTACGCAAACGTAAGGTTTTTTAATGTTTAGATAAATAAGAAGTCACTAGCCTCGTCCCACACGTCCATTCACATAATTAGTGATTCATTACATACCGAGAAAACGCTGTTTTAGTGTGTGTGACTGCCTGCTACCCCCCTCCCCCCACCCCTTACTCCAAATAAAATAAAACTTGTGCCAGTATTTCATGCTTCATTAGTGCTTTTTAGTGCTTCCATTCCCACCGTTAGTGCTTAATTTTTTTTTCATGTCCAAAAAATGGTTTCAATGGTAGAACCAGCCCCTTCCCTCCAACTTAGTCCAATTCGA
>JAHWFP010083465.1:6025-18751 GCA_023313725.1 Lithobius niger
GTGCTTCTCCAAACCAAGCACGAAACAACTCTTTTCATGCTTGTTTTCGCAAACAAGCATGAAAAGAGTTAACGTGCTTGTTTGATGCTTGTTTGTATAAAAGTGTAAAGTGGCCATCACAAATAATATAAAAATGCTTGGAAGTGGAGTTTTGTAGGGTTTGCAATTACACCTCGATACATAACATGAAAATTGTCAAACATACCAAAAATGTCCACGTATTTATTTGGTTTAGTGCTTCTCCAAACCAAGCACGAAACAACTCTTTTCATGCTTGTTTTTCCAAACAAGCATGAAAAGAGTTAACGCGCTTTTTTGTATAAAAGTGTAAAGTGGCCACCAAAAATAATATAAAAATGCGTGGAAGTGGAGTTTTGTAGGGTTTGCATTACACCTCGAGAAATAACATGAAAATTGTCATACATACCAAAAAGTCCACGTATTTATTCGTTTTGGTTTTCTCTACAAACAAGCATGCAAAGTGCTTGTTAGTATAAAAGTGTAAAGTACGCATACACAGCATCACGTCGGGCAAGTTTATTTCGCAGTGTGCATGTTATTCCATGATCAAATGTTTCACTCTGATATGGCGAGTTAGATCAGAAGGCTTTGTAAACGTACTCTCACAAAAACAACAGCTTAGACGAGGTGGACGTTGATCAACAGGTAAATGAGTCCATTGGTGATAGTGGAGATCACTACGACAATAAAAGCATCTTCCACACGTCTGGCATTTGAAACGTTCAGTGTGTATGTTCTGGTGTGCTCGCAGAGTCTTCACTTTTGAAAATCGCATGTCGCAGACATCACAGATAAGGCCTTTCTCGCTGTCTCCCTCATCAGTGGCTTGACTACCTAAGAAAATGTCTGTGTATTAGATTAGATCAGTCAAAGATCAACCAATAATCAATATTAGTATCTACAATCATGTTGTAAAAAAATTCACAACTTTGTAAAAAAAAAAAAAAGCAGTACCAAAAATTAAATTACTTTCCCTAGAATTAACCTGGAATTCGAAATGATTTCAACTGATCATGAAAAAGCAGGATAACTGTGAGAGGTAGTTTCACTCTTGATCACAATTCCATCATTGTAAACCTTTTATTTTTTTTAATTTCCTTGAGTCTTAAGTCAACCGAAGCAATTTAATGCTTGTGTGGCTGAATCGGATCAGTTTTGAACATTACCAGCCTTTTTTGAGAGAAGAAATGTCTGGTAGGGAGGGGCAAACCCGGGGATTTGAACCGAGAAAACTCCAATCATCGTAGCGGCCGAAAGATTGTCCAGAATTGGCCAGAATAATAAGTTCCCACAGTTCTAAAGGAGCATGGTAGCCTCTCAAACTATGCTAGCCGGCGTTCCTGGCAGGGACTTTGCCAAGATCCGCGTTCCAGGGGTTCGTACAAATCCATAAACCTCCAGCAACCAGGCTGAGCTCTCTCATCACTCAGCAACGACGACCATCACCTCCACGATGACCTTAAAGCTAATATCCCATTGTATAAAAGAATAGCACAAACATTATATTACAACACCCTTTAAAATTAAAGAATCAACATAGCATCTGTCGGTGTAAAATAACCTTTCTTCCGATTGTGAGCCTTTCACCCACCTGTGTGGGTATCCTCATGTGCAATAGAAGCTGTATCTCCAAACTGTGAATGACATGAGGATGCTGACACAGATGGGTGAAAGGCTTGACCCTAAAATAGACGTTAATTGCTTCTGGAATTTTTTTTATTTTGCTATGCAGATAATCAACCTGAAGCTAAAACAGCGTTCATACGATGTTCATGGGTCAGTTTAGGACCGGAATAAAATACTGAAATATCGAATGTAATGTAAGATTTAATGTAATCACTTAGAGATTGCGTAGAAGATTAACATTTTCTAAAAGGCAAGGAAAAAGTAAATAATAGAAATGAAGTGATTTTTCCCCTAAATGATTCTCTTTCCCTAATGATCCCTAATGATTCTCTTTCCCTAATTCTTTTTCCCGAATGATTCCCTAATGATTCTCTTTCCCTAAGTCTTTTTCCCCAATGATCCCCAATGATTCTCTTTCCATAATTCTTTTTACCTAATGATTCTGTTTCCCTGATGATTCCCTAATGATGCTCTTTTTTTGTTAATTTCTTTAAAAGGGCAGAATTAATGAAATCAGGCAAGGAGATGTTCACATTAGATTGCTTGTTGATTCTTCAATTGAAATGATTTCAAGAAAGAAAAAAGAACCAGATGGAAGAGTAACAGTGGTGGTTTTAATTAGTTTGCTTTTCTGATGTTTTATGGAGCTTTTATTATTAATTTATTGCTTGCTTGCATAATGTAGTGACATCACCTTATGTTGGTTGATATTTAACAATTTTAAAAAATGTTAATTAGTGACAGCATGTGATAATTGGCCAACTCCCCTACCCTGCCTTTCCTACACGTCTGGCGATGCCATCGGGGACCTTTGTGTCCCTGGTAGGTCTAACCTTGGTGGTAAGGCAGTCGTGACCTTACCCAACCTACCTATTCCAATTCATTTGGCCATGCTATTTTTAAACTTGTTTTTTGTTTAACTTGTACGCATGCTTTTAATTTGTGCTTTTATATTTTAATAATCCTACTCTTTGCCGCACCCACCCATCATACTTTCAATCTTCATAAATATACTGATATCCCCTTTTTAGGCTGGCAGTCAGTGACCCACTGGGTCCTTGCCAGTCCTGTTGCTCCAGCAACAAGTTATTATTATTATCCCCTTCCTCCCGGCTACCCCCTGAGTACTAGTAATTTAGGTTCTACCATGACTTTGTTTAGGGAAGAAACAGAAATGCAAATCTGTCAGACTTCCTGAGTGGGGAATCAAGCAACACTCAGGGGAATCGATTCCCAACTCAGGCAGTCTGAAATTAAATTGGATTTCTGTCCCGTTTACTGAGGTCGTACAAGTCAAATAGGATTTAAACCCAACTAATTTTTGCCTAATAATTGAATATTTGCATGTCTGTTTCTTCCCTAAACAAAGTCATGGTAGAACCTAAATTACTAGCACTCGGGGGGAGGTAGTAGCCAGGAGGAAGGGGATGTTAGTATTCCATCTGGTTCTTTTTTCTTTCTTGAATTCATTTCAACTGAAGAATCAACAAACCATCTAATGTGAACATCTCCTTGCCTGATTAATTTTACGACCTCAGTAACATACAACACAGCATATTAAGTTTTCGTGCCTCCGTTGCATTGGTAGGAGTTGCCTCGGTAATGACTCTTTTGTAGCCCAACACTTTTGAAGATTAAAAGGCCATCACACACACATTGGTCACAAACCATCAATAATTGGTTCCTGTATTTGTACAGCAAAGAGTTCCGTAATTCTTTCTTCCGAGAGTTCAACTCTTTTCAAGTTGATCCTCGATTGGGTGGTTGAATATTTCTTTAAAAAAATGAAAGTGTCACCACTAAGAACACTCTGAGTAATTAAAACACACAATGACTGGTCAAAAACTTAACCATACTTCAATGCAAAATTAATTTATTCAGAAAAAAACACACAATTTACAACACAAGCACTGCAACTGAGTACAACTTTTTCTCTTTCCCACATCATCACATGCTGGTAGCATACCTCAACTAGTTTTCAGTCTAGTGTGATGGCTTTCTACCATGGCTATGGTTTGTAGCCGGGGTGCATGGCAATCTTTCCAGGTGAGAAGCCGGGGTTTGGCAGTGTTGTAAACTAGAGTTTGATGAAATTGAATTATTTAAGTACAATTTATGATAAACTATATGCTCATGAGACAATATTATTTTGACGTCTTCTGAAGCCATCGGAGTTTCTGGCCTTTTTTTGCTGTGATTAATTCATTGTAATTTGTTGCCTCAGAAAAGGAGGGGGAATTGAGGCTTACTGGTGTGGCGACCTCAGTACAGTGGTCCGGGTTGCCACTGAACCACACATTACAGAGGTATGAAACAAACTCCAAATCTCGATCTTTTCATAGATCTGTACCTCCTGCAAAAATTTTAAAAAACCCTGGACAGGAGGACAAAATTATCACGCAACTGACGCGCTAAGTCTCACGGCAGATGGAAACGGCAATGAGCAAGTAAGGGACAATACAGTGACAATAAACAAGTAAGTGACGGACCGTAAGTGGTTATCGAAACCAATGACATTCAGGAGGAATAACCCCCTTCAAAAGGCAGCAATGATCAATGACTAAGTTTGTAGCAACTTGAAACTTATGCAGTTTAAAGTTAAAACGATGTTGCTAGTGCCGAGCAAACCTAGGACAGCAATGCATTTTTGTAGCATGCCTCGTTAACGCTTTCCTGGAAAACAGTTCTTTTCCGCAGGTGTCACATGACCAGGTTGGGCGAAATTCTTTGGGAATGTGTGTCAATTTTTGAGCATCCATATCGAAATTATTGTAGCAGACTAGGCAGCGTGTCGGGCATTGGTAACGACCTGTGTGCATATTCCGATGCGCATAAAGGTTAGCCATGCTAGTGAATTTCTGGGGGCAAATTTCGTACTGGAATGGTCGTAGAGCGTTTTTTTCCATTTGAGAATTACCGTCTGTGAAAGAAACGGAAAAAAGAACATATTAGTACAAAAATCGCTTGGGCCGAAGGAAATTTACCTACATAAAATAAGTTTAAGTAAGGAATGAATTCCGGATGTGTAAATTAAAACAGTTTTTCTTCTGTACTCATAAATGGAAAAGGATTAAGACTACGTTTGATAACACGCAATTATCATGAATAGACAATTAACAGTATTTCTTGAGACATTTATTATTATTATTATTATTATTATTATTATTATAGAAAAGCAACATTAAAAATAAATAATGAATTTAGTGATTATAAAGACATTAAATTTAGAGTACCACAAGGATCGGTGTTAGGGCCTCTATTGTTTTTAATATATGTGAACGATATAGAAGATTATGTAAACAATACACTAATATATATGTTTGCTGATGATTTCTATAAATTATAAGTATGGTGACATAATACAAAACTTACAAACGGATTATGGTATGGTTAATGGACAATGAACTATATATCTCTCTCATTACGCTCAATATGGTGATGGGAGAATTTGATTAAAACTCATCAATAGAGCACTTTTTAAATAACACAACTCCAGCAATTTTATTTTCATCAGACACGACAGGGATGACTTTACTTTTAATAATCGTTTGCAAAACATTTACCAGTTGCAAAATACATAATTACCTGTTTAAATAAGCTCGTCAGTGAGCAAATAAAACACATAATAATAACTATGTACCAGTACACATAACAAATGAACGACCTGATTTAGCTAAATAGATACAAAAAACATGACAGATTGATAGCCAGAAAATATGAATGGGGTGGGAGCATAGCGTGGCAACAAAATTATGCAAGTCTTTATGCGAATTAAGTTTAGATAAAAGGCAACATTGTTTTGGCTCACCAGGTCTGAAGAGCACAGAGCATGCGTGCGAACCATCACCTCTGTATAATTAAGGAAGAAGCGATGATTGATGAACACTCACAGTCCAGACCGAATCACAACACTTGCCACAAGCTGACAACGGAACCGTTCCTCATGAACGTTCATATGTTTACATAGGGAAACTACATATGCGAAAGATTTACCACATAGGTTGCAATTGTATTTGCTGCCATAAGACATTTAATATCTGAAATGGAAATAGTGGAAAAACATTAGTACATAACGAAAAATAAAACGGATCAATTTACCTGTCATTCTTTGAAATATAAATTTTTTTAAATTAAAATCTTTAACTGTTGCTCAAGTTGAGAATATAAACAATATCAAAATCAAAAATTAAAAACAAATAAAGAAATCGGCAAAGTCGAGGAGGAGAATAACAAAGCATTCTCGGCTGGGCACCATACAACTTTTGGTTTGAAATTTTAAATATGTTTATTAATGTGGGTAGTTATCGTTTTCACGAGAAAATAGTATGGGGTCCCTACAACTATCGTCTTAGCTTGAAATTTTAGGTATGTTTGTTAACGTGGGTAGTTTTCAGCAAGGCATAGTGCGGCACCGGACAACTATAATGGTATGGAATTTTCGGCAAGTTTGTGAATGTGGGTAGTTTTTGACAAGAAATAGTGCTTGCACCGTACAACTATATTTAAATAAATACGAATGCAACGGCTTGAAATCAAAGGCCGTGGTCTTACCACTGAGTCATACTGACACGGCCAGTAGGTTCGCCTTCGTATTTATTTAACCCATCTTGAGGATTGGCTTTTCCGTCCATTTATGTACAACTATATTGGTATGGAATTTTAAGCATGTTTGTAAATGTGGATAGTTTTCGACAAGAAATAGTGCGGCCACCGTAAACTATGTTGGTAAGGAATTTTAGGCGTGTATGTGAATGTCGATATTTTTTTTTATGCACCAGAAAATAGCGTTAAGCCTACTCTTTTTTCCGGTGGATACCAGAATATTAACATTCTAGAACGTGCCAGTTTACTTTCGTAGTGTGATGATGTGTAGGCTGTGAGTTTATTGTGAGGTTTTACCTGCTTTTACCTACATTACCAATGGTAAAAATGTGTCATTAAGTCCGTAACAACATTTTTTGAAATAAATTAGTTTATTGCATTGTGAAAAGAAAGAAGAAAAAAAACATTACTCTTGAATAGGCTTATTATTACATAAAACTGCATTTGTATACCAAACAATAATTTTTTAACAAATTTTGAAGGAAAAATACAACAATGTATAGTTTTGATTTTCACTTACAAATCCTTCTTATCTAAGTTAAAACTGTTTCAAAGCATATCATAACGTGTACCATTACCCGATAGTCAGAAAAAACCTGGAGGCATTTCCCACCTCCTAATGGTGAAACATTTAGACAAACAGATCTGTACCACTGCGATCTAAGTGAGTTGTTAATAGTAAAGAGTCATTTTTGCTATCATTTCTAGGCATCACTGTCTTCTGGGTCATATTTTGAGGTTTAGTGTTTTCTGACAAATTGGGAAAAATTACCTCACAGTGGAAAATACGCAATGACTGCTATTTTGTTTTTTCGTATCCTACGTTTTATTTTTAATTTTTAATAAGGCAATTAAACAGCATTAAATGCACATTCATTGCTTTCATGTGCCTTATTGCATGATTAAAAATTTTCAACACAATTTTAATAAGTTCTGACTTACGTGCAAATGAAAACTGGTAGTAGCACAGAAATTAAAATTTGACTTGTAGGGGAGACACAATGCAGTGTTTTACAATATCTGTTCTTTTAGGTAGTAACAAGAGTATTTATCTGATTGTCAGAATTGTGATACAAACATGTAAATAAAATGTATCTGAAAGCAGTGGTGGTGGTGTTTTACCAATTACTTAGTAGGTGCTTCAGCAAAAGGAATCCAATGCTAATCTATTTTCACAGCACTGTTAAAATGCTATTTGCAAATGGTAGTGCTTCGCACAAGATAGACTAGACTATTTCTTAGCATGTTTAAGACCAAACACACAAGAAAGCAAAGAAAAACAGATAGATAACGTCGCAAGAACGATTTTACAATTACTTAAAACCACCCATGAGTGTAACATAGCATGTTTACTCTACTAAATTCAGAACAATTCATTTTGCATAAATAAATTTTCCAACTTGAAACAACATATAGGGATTTTGAATTGCATTGACTGGAACATGCGCAAGGGAGCAATCACGAGCATTTTCTTAAGTGCAACATCCGCGAACTACTGTATTCTCTTTGTTACTTTGGTACACCACCTTCTTAAAGGGCAATTACATCCATTTTGACATGCATTTTTGACATGCATTTTGACTTTTGGATCATTTACACAATAACTAAACACAAGAACTGCGGTAAGAATACGTTACGTACGTCCGATACAACAATTTAATTATTGCATCACCAAAACACGATACGGAAACCGCCATTGTTTTGCTGGAACGCGCAGAAATTAATGCCGACAGACGTCACTTTTCGATTTCGACTCGCAGCCGATTGAGATAGCTCTATTGGCTGTGAGAGCTCAAGCGTCCGACGGCCTTAGCAGGTCGACAGTTTAGTGGCCAGCTAAGGCCGTCAGACGCTCGAGCTCTCACAGCCAATAGAGCTATCTCAATCGGCTGCGAGTCGAAATCGAAGAGTGACATCAGTCGGCGTTAATTTATGCGCGTTCCAGCAAAACAATGGCCGTCTCCGTGTCGTGTTTTGGTGATGCAATAATTAAATTGTTGTATCGGACGTACGTAACGTATTCTTACCGCAGTTCTTGTGTTTAGTTATTGTGTAAGTGATCCAAAAGTAAAGCATGCATGTCAAAATGGATGTAATATTGCCCTTTAATAAGCGTTTAATTAATGTGACATTTCATGAAATAAAAAGACAACACAAAGGTTATCAAGCGCCGGAATGAGCTTCCAACTTAAAGAATACATCGTATTTCATTTAAATTTAATCACAGGATGCTTCTACGTAGAATATTAGGTAGAACTAGCCCTATCGTTAATTCGCTTCGCTCCCTCCACTGACGTCGATCCATGCTTCATGTAATTTCTTTGACTCCAAGAGCATCTCAAAATGGATGTACTGATTATTTCGACGCAAACTATTTGCAATTATTGCTCACAGTTCGTCCAACACATTCCTCAGTAAGCCTGCATTTCATGTACATCATTCAAAACATACGATTTGTTTGTTTGAATGTTTTGTACGTCTTCAGAAGTAATCCCCTACCGAAGGTGAGAGCTGAAAGAACGTGAGCGCAAAGCGAAACACGGATTGAAAAGATTTACTTTATGTGGAAATCGCTAAGTTTGCTCGCTCAATCCACCTAACATAACCTACGTGCATCAGAAACACGATTGTTTGACCACCCTTTGAATACCAGGTCTATGGGTTTGAATTTTCCATGCATCAAGCAGTTGATACAAAACCAATTTTAAGATCTGTATGTGGTATATTGTAAAATACGTTATCCTTTTAGGTTATTTTTTTGCGTGCACCCTTTTCCAGACATTTCGTTTTACTTGAGAAGGTTTTGCTTGAGAAGGTTTTGCCTGAGAACTAACTATGACGTCACAAACATCATGAGGGTAAAAAAAAAAACTTTGATCTTATCTTTTCAGGTTCTTTCGTGTATTTGTGGGTCATAATATCAAGTTACAGTGATGAAAATAGGCCTCACCGAAGCGCAATTTAATTATCTTTTGTTTGGTCTTACTTCCTTCTTGGTAGGTGCCTTGCTTCAAGAGGAGTAAAGGTACACTTATGCATGCACGCACATCATATGCCTTCAATGATGCGGTTATTTCCAAAGAAGGCAATATAATTTCTTTTTTATACTACGGATTTCAGGTGTTTCCAAAAAGCCCTTATCTACATCATAAAAAACCGTATGATGTGTGTGCGTGCGTCTTGAACTAAAGCACCTACTAAGATAAGAGTACCTCCAATGAAAGATATATAAATTGTGCTTACGTTAGGCCTATTTTCGTCACTGTGACTTGATTTTATGACCCTCAAATACGCGTAAACCTTCCCTGAATACTGCTCATGATGTCAGAGTTTAATCAGGAAAAGTTTAATTTAGAAGGTAAAAGTTTCTTTCTGATTAGTTTCTGGAGCAGTAGTCGTACAAACGTACAAACAAACAAACTGATTGCTTTGAACGATGTCAATGAAATGCAGACGTGCTGAGGAATGTGATGAATGAACTGTGACGGGTTAAAGTTCGTGACAAACAAACCGTTCTGAAACTATTAGTTACGAACTGAGATGATCTGGAAAAGGACGCACGCATAACCTAAAAACCTAGAAGGACGACGTATTTTGCATACATTCTACATATTGATCTAAATATTGGTTTAGCTTCAACTGAATGAATGCATGGAAAAAGCAGACCCATATATGTGGTTTTAAAAGGGTTTCAAACATTGGCGTCTCTGAAGCATGGAGGTGCGTGGATTGAGCGGTAAAGCTAGCGATTTCCACCTAAGCAAAACCTTTTATTTAGCGCTGCTATTACCTTCGTAAGGGGCCTTACTCACGGTGGAGTAGATGTAAAATGTCTAAACAAACAAACAGACAAATTGTTTTGAATGATTCAGAAGAAATGCAGGCATGCTGAGGAATGTGGTGAACGAACTGTGAGCAACAATTGCAATTAGTTGACATCGAAATAATCAGTACATCGAATTTGTGATTATCTGGGAATCAAAGAAATTACATGAAGCAAGGATTGACGCCAGTAGAGTAAGTGAAGTAAACAATGTGGCTTGTTATTACTTTTAATTAAAGCATTGTTTAGTGTTTTCCTAAGTCTCCATGCAGCAGTTACTGTAGCTTCATGTTTAGTGAGGATATGTACTTACGCTATATTTGCTAATGCAACTCGTTACATACTTATAACAAACATTAACAATCAATTATACACAAATATTATTTACATCCATACTCTTTTTGAGTTACAATTTAATAGACCCTGTCACCAATAAAAATACTCATTGCTGAATTCGTGCTAGAAGCATAACTTGATACAATAAGTAAGGGTGCACTAATACAGTATAATAGTATTGCATGGGTCAATAGATTTCACTAAGTTTATCCATAATCACGACCTTACTGCCTTATTCTTGAATCCAACCAATTCCTTATACATTATACATAATACAACTCGTTATATACTTATAACAAACAAAACAATGAAAAATTCATAAATATTATTTGCATCCATACTGTTTTTTTCGTTAAAGCTTAATAACCCCTGTCACTATTAAAAACACTTATTGCTAAGTTCGTTCTAGAAACGTAACTTCATACAATAACTGATGATACACCAATACAGCATAATACGATTACGTGGGTCCATACCCTTGAACATAATAAACTCTTGATACATTTGTTAAGGCATCGCATTACATGCTTCATAAATATAATGAATTTTGAGTCAATTTCAAGAATCTCTGTCTACCAATAAAAACTCATTATACTGAAAAATGTGTCACTGCAAGTTTAGTATATTTTCCTATATATTTGGTAATTCAACTCATTATGTACTTGATAAACATGAACAAACATGATTTCACTAAGTTTATCCACAATGACAACCTAACAGCCTTATTCTTGAATCTAACCAATTCCTTATTATACAACCCGTTATATTCTTATAACAACCACAACAGTAAAAAAATGTATAAATATTATTTGCATCCATGTTCTTACATATGAATGAATAATTAATAGCCCCTGTATACTGATATATCATTTGATAATACCTGTGTACAAAAAAAAATACATATAAACCATGTTGGTGCTTGAAGTGTGACTTCATAAAATAGTTTGACATAAATACACAACCATACCATAATACACGATAGTAGTATTATGTGGGTTACTAGATTATATTCTATCCATATTCACAATTCTACTTCCTTACCCATCAATCTAACAAACTTTTTACATATTTCTTAAGGCAAATCTTTATACGCTTATAACCAACAGAAACGATAAAAAATGTAAAAATTCTTACATTATATAAATATATCCTTCTTACATCTGAGTAAATATTTAATAGCCCTCCCCACCAATAGAGCAGTGACATTTTCCGCCATATTGACACCAGATGGCACCAGTATGGGTTTTGGAGGGCATAACTACAAGGTGCACTACATAAAAATGGAGGGAAAAACAACGGAAGAGCGGATTTCTTAGGCTTAAAATAACGTTGTTTTCTCCAACAACAAAAATCGCGCATTTTAGGTCGAAGAAATCACTCTTCATAGCATCGGCTTCAGTGTGACGCTTCTGTTTCTCGCTGCAGTGCCCCTTACAGCTAACCCATTAAGGCTCCAGCATAGAGTTATATACAATAATACTAGGTCGTGTCACTGCTCTATAAACACTCCTGTTACCATGTTGGTGCTCGAAGTGTAACTACATAATGGTCTAACATACAATAAACAACGATACCCTAATACATGACAGTAGGATTATGTGGGTTACTAGACTTCATTGTTAATACCCATTCACAACATTATTTCCGTACCCTTGAACATAATAAACTCTAGATACATTTGTTAAGTCATGTCATCATAGACTTCATAAATATGATAAATTGCAAAATAATTACATGCATAGTATTTGTATTCACTATCCATAACCGTAATATCTGAGTAAATTTCAAGAATCCCTGTTTACCAATAAAAACACCTTACAAGGAAAAATGTGTCATTGCAATTCAGTATCTATCCTTATATATTTAATAATTCAACTCGTTTTATAGTTGATTAATGTGAACAATCACAAACATATAAAGATTGGTATCCGTAGTGACTGCAGCGTAAATGCAGAGTTCGGTAACTGGGTAACATGATGCAACAACTGATGCAAAACAAAGAGTAGTTTCCCATCTTTCGTCTTGTTTTCCCTTGAAGCGTATATCATCTGTATTAAAGACAACTGTAGGTATTCAGTAACTGCATATGCTACACGGTCTAGAACAAAATTCCAAAACCAACCGTTTCGGTCGTTTAGTGTTCAAGCACTTCATGTAAAAGACATGCACAACTTTCGAAGTTATACACTAACTCCTACCAGAGGTGTGCCTAAAAAAGGCCATTGGGGTGGCATTTCAACTATTTTTTGCAGTGGGACAGCCACCGATAGCAGGAGACAAAATCTACCCCCAAGGGTGGCTCACGCACATAGCACTGG
>JAHWFP010083467.1:0-13497 GCA_023313725.1 Lithobius niger
ATCATATGTTTTCGGTAAACCAGTAGATTGCAAAAAAAAAAAAAAACTGTTGGTCTTAACGAAACATCATAAAGACCAATCTTGTAGAGATATTTGTTATCTTTAATTTACGTCTCTATAAATTGTTTGGTAGGAGTGGTAGTTCGTGCGATATTTAAGAAAACATACAATTTGGTAGCCGGCAGTGGCCATTTTTTCAAAATGGCGGCAAAAGCTCCAGTGGGATTTTAGGGGACTGTATGAGACTCGGGAAGTATTTCTGGACATATCTGCCAAGTTTCATCTTTATGGGAATTATTTCCAAACTTCGTCAAAAAATGAACTAATTGCACTGGACTATTCCATCAGTTCCTCTCAATAGCTAAATTCACTTGCAGAACTGCCTCCTTAAGAGCGACTATCTTAGTTGGCCTAGATTTTGCAATCTACTGGTTGCTACGGTAGCGGCTAATTAAATACCTTGTAATATATCGTACTACAGCCAAAATGTTAAAGTAATTGTGCTTCTAGTTTGAACAAGGTTGCTTTTACCCTCTTCCAATACATTGTAGTTTGAAATTTTGTCAACGAATCACGGTAAGATACCGATGGTCAGCTAAGATCGTACCTGCGCTCCTCGCTCCATTCCGTAGCAGGCGAAGAACGGAGCTTCGATCCCAGTTTGCCTTGAAGCTGCCGGCTGAATTTCCACCATGTTTTCGCCCAACTGTTTTTTTCCCCTAACTAATTTCGCACGACTGCGAAGAAAGTGTAGTGTACTATTTTATGTATTTAAAAATGGAAACAATCATGTAATATTTTTAAGTACAGTAGTACATTTCTTGACTACTTTATTTAGATATAAAAATAATACGAAACTGAGGTAAGAATATAATGCTCATTCTGCTTTCACTGAACTTCATTCAAGATGGCTGACAACTTGCAACATTTTGGGCGGCAGTTTCGTTCCTGAAACAAATTGTACAATCAGTTTGTGCTCAGTAAGTTGTCGTTTGTAATTTGCATATTGAAAAGCTCGTGTGGTGTACGTACAGTTGATTTAGCAACAATACACACCTGTTTGTTTTGTAATGGCGTTTGAAAAAAAAAGGAAAGCATGGGTAGTGGTGTCAACTTGGTGTCAACACCAGGTTCAACCTTGAATTTCAAGCCTAACGTTTGAATACATTGTGGATTCTATGTATGTGTGGTAACAGGCTTGTACAGGCATCATCAAACGAAATCTAGGTTTTGTAGAGTAACGGACATATTTGTGTTAGGTAAGGTACGTAATCATGGCATCCATGGTGCTTCTTGCTTGTAGTGGTTGTTAATTATAGCCTACTCGTAGATTCGCTGAAATTTGGAAAAAAAAAGTCCACCACAAACTCCTTAAAAAAACCCTTTTAGGGAAAATTGAAATGCTCGTACGGTACTTAGGCTACCCCAGCGTTTATATACTACATAAAAAAAAAAAGTGGGGGGGGGGGGGGGCGCGGGGCTGTAGCTTGGAACAGAGTGAAGTATAAAGTAATGCCATTATCGAATCAAAACGATGATGATGATGATGATGATGATGATAGTGGCTCTCCCTTTTGAAACAGGGTGCAGACCGCCCTCCGTCACCTAATGGCGGTTGCATAGCCCGTCGTCACCTCCAGAGGAAGGATGAGGATGAATACGAGTAGACGGCGAGAGGGACAATTTAGCCGGAGAAATCCAAGCGGAAACCCAGGATCTTTGACATGCCACAATCGACATGAGCACGAGGCACCACAGGGCCCTTCTCTTCCCGAAAATGGCAGGGGGTGGACGAGGCCAGGATCGAACCCGGACCTCCCAGGCAGAAAGCGGTCGTGCTATCCGCGCGCCCTCCTTGCCCCCCTACGAAACTACTACCTACTTTCAACTATTACCGCCAGATGTTGCCGTTAGAGGTGGGCGCGGTTCGGTTCGGTTCGGGTCGGTTCCGGGTCGGGACGGTTCCAAAAAAAAATAATTTGTGCGGTTTGCGGGCAGCTGCGGGTCTGAAAAATAAAATTACGTGCGGTTTCGGGTAAACCGCGGGTGAACCGCAGCTAAAATAAATAACCGCTGATAACCGCGTGTCATAGAAAATTCGAAACAATCGTGGCTATTGGGTTTTTTTTTCCATGCTTCCCTTCACCATGACGGCAAGGCCAATTGAGGTAGAAAATGCAAAACCCGAAACCGAAACTTCAGTGCGCCGTCAATAGCAAATTAACCGTACAAACAGCAAACGCACGATTGAAGAGGAGGAAGGGACGCACGCTGGCATGACGTTTTAAAGCTTATTTTTAACTAACTAAAAAAAAATCTTAGAAGAACAAAAAATAATAATCAACTTAAGAACAAGAACGGCGTTTGTTGATTTATAACAATGGCTTCGTGTGGCTTTCTTTTGTTTCCAACATTTTTTTTTTCCGTAATCAATTCCTTTGTTAGATTTGTATTTAGCGGTTAACCGCGGGTAAACCGCGTTCGGGTCTGGTCGGGTCTTATTACAGCACACATTTGCGGTTTCGGGTCGGTTCGGTTGTCAGTTCAGACATTGCGGTTCCCTGCGGGTCGGTTCCAGTTTCTTTAAATGGGGGTAATTTCGGTTCCCAAAAATTGGACCCGCGCCCACCTCTAGTTGCCGTTGTCAATTAAAGGTACATTCCTCCCGGTTGGCTTTCCTGTATGGCTCAGTTTTGCAACATTACTTCAGTCACGTGTACATGTTGCAAAGGAATTCATTTTTCTATTTTTACCCTCATGAGAAACTGTTTTGTTCATTATGTAGCAAAACATAACTTATGTAAATGTTGCAAAAGCTGTTTCGCGCAGGATGCTCGAATTTAGTGAGCAGGTATGTCCTTTTCACCAAATCGCTAGGAGTCACTGCCGAAGTTTATGTTCCATAGCGTCGCCCTGGAGAGAGATGTATAGCCTAACGATACAATAAGAGTTTAGTCGAAGCTCACTATAACGAAACACAATGTAACGAAAAACACGATTTACCATAGAAAATATTCGATGTTTGGTTGGCCGTCAGCCTTCTCCAATGTCGGTCGCCACTGGCCATTTGGCGAATGGTAATCAGCAGTTGGCGACCTGAAATTTAGCCTTACTCACCAAAATGGCGACTAGTAATAGAGAATGACACTCAAAGAGCGATATCTAGGAAACCGTATAAGTTAGAGACGAACGGTTTGCGACGTTATGCTCAGATTTATAAGGGCTACGTAACTGCTTTATCTTCATTAATACTGGGATTAACGAGAATTTTACAATTTCGTAAATGCATGAATTAGAAAAAACATGCATCGTGCAAGATATCAATGGTATGTGGCGAGTGGAAATTGTGTAATGGTGAGTGCTTTGTAAGGTCTACTGGCCAAGTGGCGACTGCTACTGGATTCACATTTGAGAGGGTTGTTGGCCGTAACTATTTCTATTCATTTAAAAATATGCTATAATGGTAGGGCCTATATGAATTATACGTCGTAATGAAGTAATTTTCTTGGTCCCTACTGAGTTAAACTATAGTTTATAAAAAAATTTCAGCATTCTCAGCATAAATAGCAACGAAAAATTGTCTGGCATCGTGTTTCAGCATTGCTCATGTCTGTCGGCACGCTTCAGCAATCACTCAAGAAGGCAATATTGCTGTCCAGCCATTTAGACCTACCTTGCTACCGCGGTATATCGGTTCGGGCAGATAAGTAGCAAGGAATAAAGAAGTGTAAACGATTTTGTAAAATATTTTGTTATTGTGTTCAAAAATTGATTAAAGGTTTAACTCACTCAGCTGGACTGGTGCGACGGCGAATTTTTGATCCTTTCCTCGGCTTTTCTTCAGGCCTTTAAAATCGTTATCTACACTATGTACACATGTTTTATGAAGTTTTTGGAGCACTACATCCCGTCCTTCCTTGCTTGTCGTGGTTTGTGGTGGCCGTTCTGTGAGTTAGAATTTAATTGTTTTATGGCCCCTGTTGTGATTGAGACGGCTTCTGTTTGCTTCAGTGCAGGGATAGGTTTCCGTTGTAGGTGGTGGATAGTGACCCAAAAAAAATGAAAGTTTTAAAATATCAGCTCTCACCCCCTAAAAAGGTTCCTTTTATTAAAATAACACCTGTTGCAAAATTTCAGCTCATTTCAACAATATTTAGGGGTCCCTCAAGGCCATAGTATTTTCGTACTGGAACTATTAACGGCCGCAAAATTAATTAGGTTTTGAAACACAAATAAAACCCCAGGAAATAATTTTTTTTAAATACATTGCCATCTGAAAGTTAGTTTTTGAAAATCCCCTACGCACATAGCCTATACCTACATTCAAACAAACTACTTCTAATTCGGGGGAAGACTAATTTGTCAAGTGAAATAACGTGAGCTTGGGGAATTGGAAATTCCTCAAAACTTGGTTTCACTTGAACTTTTTTAGTCAGTGTGAGGCAGAGTTGTCAGTTTGCAGTGCAAACTATTACTGTATTTTTTTTTTCAAAAAATGTCCACAAGGAGTAAAGATAGGAATTGGGTAATAGGCCATCATTCTAGGAATTGGTTAATAGGCTCCTGCTAACACGATATCTGGTGCTCGTCTTCCATTGGGTAGGGATGTGTTGAAAAATGTTGTCTTTACCACTTCTCGCAGCAACTCAGTATTGGAGAAAGTTCACAAGTGTTCAATCAAATAGTGCCATTTCGGGAAAAGTCACAACTACCTATACAACAAAAACAAAACATCAAGAAGATCAAGAATTTGTATCATGAACATAAAAAAATTAATGAAACACTGTAACAGGAATAATGTTGGTGACCAGGTGAAGCAAAAACAACAGTGAAAAGCTGAACATGCGTTTGACATCAGACATCAGTCATACCAATGCTAATGTACCGATAAGTAACAATGGATACAGGACCTTTCTCAAAAAGAATCACGGACTGGAACAATTGGTTCAGTGGACATGAATATTGCTGCCTGCGAGAAGCGACCATCAATATGTTGGAGTAAGCATGCAAAGAGACAACAGAGGGTATGTATGGAAAGAGTGCAGCAAAATTTGGTAACAGCAATGGCAGATGATGAAGATGATAATACTACTGTTGAGGAACAAATTAAGAGGACTACACTGACTATGACTGCTACGACAGCGGCACTCCTTCTCACTCTTCCAAGAAAACTGCTAAGGTGGCAGATACGTTGAGCAGAACAGTACTTTTCGAAAGCACTGCAAAAGATGTGGAAACTACAACCGAAGCTACAACCATTGTAGACTAACGAACACTGATGCTAATTATGTCCAACACATTTACCGCATTAGTTCTCTTGGAAGAGTGAGAAGGTCGAGTGTCCCCGTCGGCGCAGTCACAGTCAGTGTAGTCTTTTGATTTTGTTCCTCATAGGGCTGGGATTGGTTACACGGTTAACCGGAAACCGTTCCACGTTCGGTTACACGGATAATAAAACCCATATCCGAAAAACGTTTGCTGCGGGCATCATTCAACATCCGCGGTGAACGAGCCAAAAATAGCCAAGTATCATCATTTAGGCATAGTAATCCAAACACTTAAAATCAGTGAAAGTAGAAAACCGGGGTGGGTAGGGGGCAGCTTATTTACAAATAATCCGCATGGGCTTGTTGTCCCATCGAAGCTGTTTACTTTCTTTGAAACAAACTGCTGATCGCCAGCGCGTACACGAGGCAGTTAAAGACAAGCTGGCCAGCATCTGCCTATCCCGCGTCATGGAGAAGTGGACTCGTCTATACCTAGCGCGAACGGCAGGGAAGCGGCGTCATAACACGAAAACGAAATGCGTTGCTACCCGAAAATGCAAACATGCTCATTTTTCTCGCTCATAATTTAAAATGAATGGAACATTAACGAAAACATAGTGTTAAATTTTGTTGTTTTGTTTTTGGCTTACGTTGTCATAAATATGCCTAAACCATCTTGCAGAAATTTTAAAGCTACATAAAGTCAAAATTCTTGATAAAGTAAGTACTTAAATTTATCAACGTCAACTTTCTTCTAGTTTAAATCCCAAAATGCAACATGTAGGCCTAGTCAATAATTATGCTTGTCTTACCAAGGCCTAAATCATATTTTTTTTCAGCTTTGTTTTTTAATAATTTATTACACAGGGGTGAAATTTTTTTGGCTGTATTTTTTGCTGAAAACGGAAAAACGGTTTTCGTGTAACCGACCGGAAAAAAAAACCGGTTAAACGGATAACTAAAAAACCGGAAAGTACCAGCCCTAGTTCCTCATCTAGTAGAACTATCATCAATTAACTGGAATGCTGCTAACAAATTCTGCTGCAAACTTTCAGTGCATACTCTCTTGTCTCTTTGAATGCTTACTCCAATGTTTTGATGTTCGCTTCTCACGGGCAGCAAGACTCTGTGCCCACTGAACCATATGTTCCAGTCCGTGATTCTTTTTGTATTTTGAAAAGGCCCTGTGTTCATTGTTACTTATTGGTAATTTGGTATGACTGATGTCAAACAACTTGTGCAGCTTTTCACCATTGTTTTTGCTTCACCTAGTCACCAACATTATTCCTGTTACAGTGTTTCATCAAATTTTGTATGTTCATGATAAAAATTCTTAGGGATCGACTAGGGCTGGTACTTTCCGGTTTTTTAGTTATCCGTTTAACCGGTTTTTTTTCCGGTCGGTTACACGAAAACCGTTTTTCCGTTTTCAGCAAAAAATACAGCCAAAAAAAATTTCATCACTGTGTAATACATTATTAAAAAATAAAGCTGAAAAAAAAATATGATTTAGTCCTTGGTAAGACAAGCACAATTATTTACTACATGTTGCTTTTTCGGATTTAAACTAGAAGAAAGTTGACGTTGATAAATTTAAGTACTTACTTTATCAAGAATTTTGACTTTATGTAGCATTAAAATTTCTACAAGATGTCAAATTTTACATCTTAATAACAACGTAAGCCAAAAACAAAACAACAAAATTTAATACGTTTTCGTTAATGTTCCATTAATTTCAAATTATGAGCCAGAAAAATTAGCATGTTTGCGTTTTCGGGTAGCAACGCATTTCGTTTACGTGTTATGACGGCGCTTCCCTGCCGTTCGCGCTAGGTATAGACGAGTCCACTTCTCAATGACGCGGGGAGGGCAGATGCTGGCCAGCATGTCTTTAACTGCCTCGTGTGCGCGCTGGCGATCAGCAGTTTGTTTCGAAGAAAGTAAGCAGCTTCGATGGTACAACAAGCCCATGCGGATTTTTTGTAAATAAGCTGCCCCCTACCCACTCCGGTTTTCTACTTTCACTGATATTGAGTATTTGGATTAGTAGGCCTAAATGATGCCACTTGGCTATTTTGGGCTCGTTCACCACGGTTTTTGAATGGTGCCCGCATCAAACGTTTTTCGGATATGGGTTTTATAATCCGTGTAACCGAACGTGGAACGGTTTCCGGTTAACCGTGTAACCGATCCCAGCCCTAGGATCGACCGATACAGGTTTTTGCCGATCCGATCCGAAGCCGATAACTGTCTTACCAATCCGATGCCGATCCGATGCCGATCCGATACCGATATTTAATATTTTTAACCAAGCAAAATTTATATACTTAATAAGAACTAAAAAATACAATATTATCCATGTTACTTTATATATTGAAAATAAGTTATAATTATCATATTTTTACACTTTTATTGCAAGAGTTAAAAAATATGATTATTACACACAATGGATCTGTCTGGGTAAAATTTACCACTGCTTATCCCGTCCAGTTCCTTGTAACTTTTGGCATCTTCTCATACCAGTACCACAAGTAAAAAAAATTAACATATGGACCATATTTAAAGTTAAATGCCAAAAAAAATAGAAAAAAAAAAACATTTATCAGCACTGTAGTACAATGAATTGAACGCTGATTAAAATTCTTCATTACAAACGATTTAAAACTTCTGATGTAAAGTATGAGTAGCCTACTTTTGTACTAACTGCATATGCACACTTGCATGAGAGAAAAAACAAAAAAACCGGAAATTAGAAAACTAATCTTTACAGGGGCTGGTCACGCCTTTTAATTTCAAATCAACTGTCGAGAGTTTCCAGGCTCTGCCCCTCACACCCCCATCTCTAAAAAAAAACCAAAAATCCTAGTAATTAAAATTATGGTCTAGCAAAAAATTAATTACGAATGAATGACAAATTAACGGTGGACATTGGAAAAATATTCCTTTGCTTACTTTACTTGTCCCCTCCCCAAACTCACGTCTAACTAAAATAGACCTCGGCTTAGAAAACGCGATTTAAAATCACCGTAGCCCATCTGGGCAACTACCCAGCACGAAACAAAACTTGGGTGTTTGTTTTACCAATCCAAGGCTTTACCATCCACTCTTGAATTTCTACGAATAAACCTTTTTGCTGCAATGTCTTTAATTGGTAATCCATATATGCTATTTCATTCAGATCCACTTGAAACTAGTTTTAAATAGATCATAGTTGCTCGGATAAACTGACTACGTCGAAGAAACCGGATGTTTACAAAATGCTCTTTAAAAAGTTGATACTCGAAAGGTGCGCCTACTACCAGAGGATACATCTTGAACAATTTTTACAGTAGTAAAAAATCAGGATTCGAGTAAATACTTGGATATTGTTATACTATAATAGTAATAAAGTATTGTTAAAAAGTAATTTTTAATTTGATGAGACGATTTTTTTTAATGGCCTAATCTGCATTACTTATTCTTGGTTGTCCGCGCATCGAGCACCCTGCCGATACCAGCTAAGACAAAAGACAACACACTTCGTAGCAAATAATTAAAACGTTTCTCGCTACCGCATTTTTTATGGATTTGTATTTCTAAAAAAAATTACAATTTTGACATGATATATTTTTAAAACCTTTTAAAAATCACAACCCGCTTATTCACTGTCCAGGCTTACTGACTAGCACGTTTTCTGTTGCAAGGATCGGAACTTAACGCTACTAATGCTTCTACAATCTTTGATTTCTTTAACTAACAAAAGGTAAACGAGATCGTAAATATAAGTTTATGTACTTTTACGTTAAATATTTAATAAAAGTAATTAAGATACACAATATTTAGAATTACCAAATTTTGGCTGGTTTTGGCGCGTGCTCCGGTAGGACAAGCTGGTGCTTGGTTCCCGTCGATCGCTAGACAACTTAAACGCAATGCGCTAGACATTAGTATTAGTAGTTACAAGAATTTATAAATTCTTGGTATTGAGGGGTGACAAGCCTTTGTTAGTTGATCTGTTAAACCGAAGCAATTTACAAAACTGAAACTCGCGTTTGGCAGTGAAGTTGACATCGGTATCGGACACATAAACCGATCCGATTCTGATCCGATTATCGGATGGAAAATATCGGCCGATGCCGGTACCGATTCGATGATCGGACGATCCCTATAAATTCTTGATCTTCTTGATCATGTGTAGTTTTTGTCGTATAGGTAGTCGCCACTTTAGCCAAAATGGCTCTATTTAATTGTCACTTCTGAACTTTCTCCAATACTGAGTTTCTGCGAGAAGTGGTAAAGACAAAAGTTTTTCGTCACATCCCTACCCAATGTTAAGATGAGCACCAAATATCGTGTTAGAAGGATGGCGTATTAACCAAATCCATCTTTACTCCTTGAGGACATTTTTTGAAAAAAAATAAATACAGTAATAGTTTGCACTGCAAGCTGACAACTCTGCTTCACACTGACTGAAAAAGTTCAAGCGAAACCAAGTTTTGAAGAATTTCCAATGCCCCAAGCTCACGTTATTTCACTTGACAAATTAGTCTTCCCCGAATTAGTAGTAGTTTGTTTGAATGTAGGTATAGGCTATGTGGGTAGGGTATTTTCAAAAACTAACTGTCAGATGGATATTTATTTAAAAAAATTATTTCCTGGGGTTTTATTTGTGTTTCAAAACCTAAGTAGGTTTGCGGCCGTTAACAGTTCCAGTACAAAAATACTGTGGCCTTGGGGACCCCTAAATATTGTCGAAATGAGCTGAAATTTTGTAACAGGTGTTATTTTAATAAAAAGAAACTTTTTAGGGGGTGAGAACTGATACTTTAAAACTTTCATTTTTGTTGGGACACCCTAGTGGTGGAGAAAGAGTGCATTTATATTTCTGAAGGCCCCTTTGGTGAGATTGCATCCCGTGTTGGTTTTTGGAGTTCTGTGGCAATGGATTCTACGGCAAGTCTGGGGTAGAGCTTCTTCTTTTTAAAAAGGATTTCGGTGTTTTTGAAGTCTGGGAAGTGGCCTGTGTCAAGAAAACATTTGATAAGGGCGAAACGAGTCTGTCTAGAGAGCTTTGTGGGTGAGAGCTAATTGATATTAAAAGAAAACATACTGCTAATCCGTCATTAAGGTCGAATTGTTGAATCGCTGATTTGGACCCTGCCACCGTCCACTCGGCCACTACCCAAGTTAAAGAAAAATTCAGGCTCAATTACTACCCAATACATTTTCCACCCCCCTCTAGAGCACACTCGAAAGAACACACAAAATTACCAGTTAAAACAGTCACCATCCCTAACCTGCAATCAGTCTCCGAACCCATCCAACGCATCCTAGAGGAGGCCAACATCCGCACAAGGTTCTCCTCACCCCCCAACATTAAAACACTACTTCGGCCAAGACCAACACCCACCCACCCCACTAGGGATCGGCCGATATGATTTTTTACCGATACGATACCGATGAAGGGTAAACCGATCTGAGCCGATGCCGATACCAATAATAATAATAAATCACAACTAAAAGTTTAAATTCCGTACAAATGCAACTTCAGTTTCAGGTTTTGCATGGCTTCCAAGTGTTGAAATTATGCGTTCTGCTCAGCAATAACAACATTTTTTACTTATGGCTTCAGTACGTTCGTCTTCTCAGTTAGATTTTAAGTTGGCCGTTGTAAAACTTAAGAGCATTCGAACCATCGCATGCTACATTTTCATTACGAACTGAGCAAACGGCTTTCCTTTTCTCACTTGGTTATTGCTGTTGCCGTGCTTGGCGTCAGTTTTGCAGGGAAGATGGTTGCGTTTCTTGTCATAGCGAATATCTGTATCGGAAGCCTTACAGTGGTCCAATACCGATACAGCAAAAATACCGATAAATACAGATTATACAGATGCCGATATCAATATCGGACTATCCCTACACCCCACCCTACAACAATGTTGTGTACCGCATTCCATGCCAACAGTGCCCCACCACGTACGTAGGCCACACAAAATGCATGATCAAAACTCGAAATGCTGAGCACAAATCAGCGGTTCAACAATTTGACCTTAATGATGGACTAAGCAGTATTCGTTGACACAGGCCACCTCCCAGACTTTAAAAACACCAAAATCCTTTTTAAATCGAAGAAGCTCTATCCCAGACTTGCCTTAGAATCCATTGTCAAAGGACTCCAAAAACCAACACCATGCAATCTCACCTTCAGAAATATAAATGCACTCGTACCCCACCACCTACAATACAACGAAAATCTATCCCTGCACTGAAGCAAACACAAGCCGGCCCAATGACAACAGGGGACATAAAACAATTAAATTCAAACTCACTGAGCGGCCACCACAAACCACGACAAGCAAGGAAGAAGGACGGGATGTAGCGCTCCAAAAACTTCATAAAATATGTGTAAATAGTGTAAATAACAATTTTAAAGGCTTGAAGAAGATCCAAGGAAAGGATCGAAAATTTGCTGCCGCACCAGTCCAGTTGAGTGAGGTGGACCTTGAATCAATTTTTGAACATTATGAAACCTCAACGTAAAATGCCCATTTTTAATCTAGTTATTAGTTAGGCCTATGTACAGTACACCTAGTTTCAACGAACTGTGTTAGAACAAAATCATTCTTATAAAGACAACTTGCAGGTGTCCCAAACACACAAATGAATAGAAAAACGTTTACACTGAACCAATTTTCTTTACAGGAAACCTAAAACATTCCTAAATTGTAAATTACAGGTGTTAACTTTTACGATTTAATGCTGGGACAACGCTTTTGCTTCCTCAAATTCCATTATATTTACATGTTTTCATCGCAACCAGCAGCATCGATCATGTTTCACGAACTACCTGTTTGCATCAGGTTTGGTTAGGCGGTCCAGGTCACCCAGATAAGACATTTGAATGCTCCCAGAGCTTTCATAAAGCTAATCAGGATGATCTGGTTCAGAAAAATCAAACCGGAAGTGGCCTCTCATTCTCAAAAACAATAATATATGGAAAATGGCGGTAGCAATGAACAGCTACATCTGCAATGTTTGTAAAAATTACAGGAGTATGTTAAATCCATTAATGTTGAAACTTTTACTTAAAGGTGACATTTTCTTACATTTTTAACATTAGCATGGTATTAACTTGAATCTAGCAATAAAAAGAATTAAAGAAAACTCCTAAATGCAGGTAGGCAGTGTGATCCTTCCTAAGAGCTAGGCTAATATTTAGTTAATGTTTATATGTTTCATACGTTAATGTTGAAATTTTTAATAAAAGTAGTATTTTCTTCCATTTAATTACATTAATAGTCTACGGTAGGAAACTAGAATCCTATGGCTGGTACAATTTTAACAACACTGAAACACCATTCATCTCACTTTCGTTATATTTCATGAAAAAGTATTTTTCGACTGTTTTTTCGCGTTTTCCTAAATTTTTTTTTAGAACCTTGTTAGCGCCCACCCCCCTAAAATTCACGAAAATGTGTAAACGCCCAGTGGGCGTTAACTCTTGTGATGTATGGTAATTGTGTTAGCACAAATCTGTCGAGCTTGTGACAGTGTACTCAAAGCAACCCTTCCCAATGTCGGTCGCCACTCGCCATTTTGTGAGTGGAAATCAACAGTTGGCGGCTTGGAATTTAGCCTTACTTGCCAAAACGGCGACTAGCTATGGAGCATGCTACTAAAAAAAGAGTTATCTCTGGAATCATATAAGTTGGAGACAAACGGTTTGCGGCGTTATGCTCAGATTTATAAGAGCTGTATAACTTGACTTTCTGCATTAATACTGGAATTTAAGAAAATTGCACAATTTTGGTAATGCATAAATTAGAGAAACCTTCCATCATACAAGACGTATTTGGTATGTGGCGACTAGAAGTTGTGAAATGGCGAGTGCTTTGTAAGGTATACTGGCCAAGTGGCGACTGCTACTAGATTGACATTCGAAATGGTTGACTGAAAGCCTACTCTGACAGCACCCTTGTCACTCTTTTTCAATTTCCAGGTGTTGACATGGCAGCAAAAGACCAGTTTCAAGTTCAACTTGATTTTGAAGAACAAGAAAAACGGCTAAAAGAAGAAATAGGTGACGATCCGTACACGTACACTGATCCCAACGATGGAACCGTGTACGAGTGGAATCAGGACAAGAAAGCTTGGTTTCCAAAGGTAAATTTAAATAAAGGTGACGATCCTTACGCATGCACTGACCCCAGTGATGAAACTGTGTTCGAGTGGAACAGGACAAGAAAGCTTG
>JAHWFP010083467.1:13507-24794 GCA_023313725.1 Lithobius niger
CCCCAGTGATGAAACTGTGTTCGAGTGGAACAGGACAAGAAAGCTTGTTTTCCAAAAGTAAATTTAAATGAAAGTGATAACTCTGATACCTACACTGACCCCAGCGATGGAACCATGTACGAGTTGTAATCAGGAGAAGAAAGCTTGGTTTCCGAAGGTAAATTTAAATAGTATAGGGTAAACACACTATACCCTGATTATAAAAATTAATAATGTCCGTATTAACTAACTTAAGCCAATGTGGTTTGAACTGTCTTGTATAAAAAATCAAAACGTTTTATGGGCGCTAACGCGAGCGCTGAAGCACTCTCAGGTCTTGTGCAGGTACCCAGATTATAAAAAAAAAATAGCCTTTTTTTTTATATTAACATACTTATAAAGTTTCTTAACCCAGAAGCAGAACTTTGTGCCACTGTCTGCGACACCAATTGTCGGAAAAAAAATTGTCTGCAGCTAATATGTTTTTATCGTATGGTTACCCACATGTTTATTGGTTTGGTTTTCGTTTGATATCTATTCAGTGCTTTACCCTATTGATCTAGCTACTCCACCAATGGAAAGATCTTGTCAAGACGATTAAAATGGGTGTATTGGAATGTTAAAATCAGTCAGAAATTGACAAAACGGCAGACATTTGGCCAAAATTTGTCCACGGCGGCTTTCAGATGTCCGCGACGTATCGTCGCATGTCGTGCAGATTCTGCTACGAGGGTTGCTAATAAACTTCAACATGCGCAACCAGCGTGGCCCTACGTTAATTAATAAAACAAAAAAAAAAAGCTAGGCCAAAACCACTACCGAAACCGAAGATTAGGTTTCGGCCGAAACCGAAATCGCTACCGAAACTGGCAATTCAGTTTCAGCCGAAACCGAAACCATTAAATCGGTTTCGGCCGAAACTGGAACCAAAACCTAAATAATATCACTTTAAATAATTAGACAAAAATAAGGAAAAAATCATTAAATCATGAGTGTATGGTTTTTCACAGACGTAGACTAGACTGGGAGGCAGAGACCAGTTTACCTCTTTTCTGTCGCTAGGCTGAGCAAATCCACGCGCGCCCTTCACCCCCCTACATAAAAAAATGTCAATCTTTCGTAAATAATTCATGACTTTCTTTTGCATTTTATTTCTGCTTGCTAGTTTTTTTTATTATTTAAAACGATTACGTCGTGTCAGTAAGGGAGATCCAGAGCACCAGAAAAGAGTTTGATTCATTGAGTATAAGCCTTGATTAAAAACGTAAATAAATATGATGAAATGTGAATGTAAAAAAATGTATATATTATTGATGGGCATGGCAGAATAAAGCAGGATCTGGATGTCGGTGCCCCTGGGCCTAGTTAGACTACGCGGAAATTGGCTATTGCCAGGAGGGGAATTAGTTTTGGTGTTACCGAAACTGCAGCATAGGATTCAACCGAAACCGAAACTAGTTATTTGGTTTCGGCCGAGACCGAAACTGACCTATAACCTTTTTTTTGCCAAAACCAGAACCGAAACCGAAACCAAAAAATTGACGGTTTCGGTGCCGAAACCGAAATTCGGTCGACCTGTAATTGATATTTATACCTAAATAAAAAAATTGTCGTTTTGCTGCAAGGCAGTTCAAACCATATTGGCCTACGTTAATTAATATGGACATTATTAATTTTTATAATCATGGTTTTCTTTTGTGTAATGGTGTAGTCACGATTCTTAGAATGGTGTACCAGTGGAAAAAAAGCTTGGTATGGTTTCCAAAGGTAAATGAAGATGACACTCCTGACACGTACCCTGACCCTAACGACGAAACAAGTTTGCAGGGGAACGGAAAGGGTCATTTATACCCCTCGCATCCATAGCTAGGAGGTTTGGGGAGTGCTATCAGCGCTCCCCCAGTGCGGTCCAGAGCAGAGCCACAAAAATTTTAACAATCTTTATCTATTTCAACACCTACTCTGGCAGATACCTTTTTATGAAGATTTTTAGCCTATACAATATGTAACAGTGTATTTTGTTTCACCTCTTGCTATTTTGATTAAGGATGCACCGATGTGCTAAAATGCCGATTCCGATGTTGAAAAAACATCGGCCGATATCCGATATTTTGTGGCTGATGTTTAAGAAAGTAAAGCGAAACTAAGTTACATTTTTCATGTAGTCAAAAATAATTAAGAGAATTAAAAATTTCTGTAGGCCTAAAATTTGGCACCTAGGAGTTAATTTTAGGCACATCTGTTACAAAATGAATTAATAAATTGTGGCTATCCGATGTTTTAACATCTGCTGTCTAAAACCGATGCCGATGCTCCGATGACCAATGTAGCCAAAAAAAAAAGCCGATGTCCAATGCCAACATCGGTGCATCTCTAATTTTGATGTACTGTTGTCCTTTTGAGGAAAAAAGTCCCCCTTCCCCCGGTGCGTCATTGACACCATGTTGTATGTCAACATTAAAAGCAAAAAATTGCCTCAGGTAAAAAAAAAAATAGCTTTCCTAGCCAAAATAAGCAGTACAGCTATCTAAAAGAGTTCTGTTTGTTTTTCTTATTCAGATAGATGAAAATTTTATTGCTGCGTACCAATCATCAAATTACACTTACGCTGATACAGAGAAGGATAAAGCAGCAGCGGCTGCTGCAAGTGAGGCTGCAAGTGCAGCTGCAGCTGCAAAACAACAGTCTCAGCAGCAATACCAATCAATGAAGCGGCCATCAGAAGAACCAGCAGGTCTGTACACGCTGCATTTTTAGGTATACTGTAGTACATTCAAATCATTTTAGTTAGAGACTGATTTTCCAAGATTCCACAATTAAAAAAAAAAGCAGAATTCACAGTAATTGTTCTAGCTTGAAATTTCTTGGTGATGGCAACCTTATGTGGGATCATTTCAAACAAGTATGTCAAGTCGAAATTTTTGCAGATGCCCCAAATTAACAGATGTGTTAATTTTGGCTTGTTTCTACAATTAGGCTATAAAAAAAAGTAGTTGTTTGCAGGATTCGTACACGGCCTTGAATTCCAGGGGTGTGCGATACTATCGAATTTCGATACTTTTCCGATACTGTCTTGGTATCGGTAGTGGTATCGAAATTCAAAACTTTGTATCGAAAAAGTATCGTTAGTTTAAAAAATATTGCAGTATAAGAGAATACCGAAGAGGTTTTGGCACAGAAAATTAATTTCAAGAGTTTAGATCGTTGTACATCGGTGGAGATTTGTCACCGATAGGCCTAACGTTTAGCAGCAGTTTCACACGTTTTTAATGGGCCACCTACCCATTGACTCTCTGTGAGTGCAATCCACACCAAATAAATCATAAAATCCCAAGAAGAACGGTGATTACTGGAAAAGAATACCTTACAGTTGATTGCTGACTGTTTATGGAAGCTAAGACTTTATTATTACAACGTTGCTGGTCTTTGTTGTTCACCATCGTTTTACTGCAACTTGAAACATAAGCAGCCATTTTGAAATTGAAGAGTGCAATGCATGATGGGTATTTTCTGTAAAAATAAAAGTAACTAATTTGTTTTACACTTAAATTGAAATTTTATTTAATTAAACTGAATATTTTGTGTTAATAAGTTATAAATTTAAATATTTTATGTATATTTGTATACATACATTTTTTTAAATTCCGGAAAGCAAAAATCTTCAGGCATTTTAGCATCACTAAGCATTAAGCACACATCCTGGCAGCAACAATCCTATTGGATATGTTTGTGTTATTAAATTACAAATATTATATTCAAATATACTTTCATACATAAACTTAATAAGATTTTATAAAATTTATACTTAAAAAAATACACTTAGTGAAGAAAACCAGAAAGCCCATCAAATTAAATAAGCACACAAGCAAAAAAACAAACCCATTTGATTCTTTTTTTCTTAATTACATATAATATATATAATTTGTTCTGTATTGCTTTATTTGTAATATCAAATACATAAAATTGTAAGTAAATTCCATGTAGCCTAGTCAGATTTTATTTTTAAATTTCTATGCTGAACAGTTGTCTGTACTACACTAATTACAATTAAGAATTTTTTTCATTAACACTAACAGGCTTTTATGCAAACTTTTAAGTTCAGCTTAACGTTATTGTCATCTAAAATATTTTTGTCTGAACGATAATTGTAATGAAGGAATAAAGGACGCTATAGATGAAGTCATTTGACTTTGTTTATTCCTACTGCTTTCTTTAAAAAGGTATCAGTATCGAAAAAAGTATCGGTATCGAAAAAGTATCAGTATCGAGAAAGTATCGCGATACCGTTACTCAGATGAATAAAGTATTGGTATCAGTATCGAATTGAAAAACCTGGTATCGCACACCGCTGTTGAATTCCTTAAAAAGCCTTAAATTTGAAAACCGAAAATTCAAGTCTCGTAAAGCCTTGAAGATTTGAATTTTTGTTGCTGTAGCCTTGAAATGGCCTTAAATTTTGTGAGTGTTCCTTGGTACTCTCGGATTGAACTGCCAACTGAAAGAGAGAGGTGCCATGCAGTGCAAGCAACTCCTTGGCCGTGGGGGGGAGGGCGGGAGGATGGCGGACATAATGTTTGTCACTGTTTACTATGGTTTAGCTTCCTAAGTAAGAGCATAATGGTGCCAACGATGACATCTGGCAAAATAATGGAATTTAATAGGGAATTTTGAGTTTACTGTACAAGGAGCCCAGAAATTGGTTGTAAGCAAGCCTTGAAACACCTTGAAAATGGTTTCGTGTGTTGCATACAAACCCTGCATTTGGAAGCCCGCCTGCATGCTCTCCAAACCCCTGCTCTGATTTTTTTTTTTGAGGGGGTAGGGGTTTACGATGACTAAAAATACAGGCTTACGATCTGCAAAATAATGATCTTGGTATTCACGGCACGGTTTTTTTTTTGTGTGTATGTGATTTATTGAGTTAACAATTTCCTAGGATGATTCGTGAAAGCGATTGTATGGAGGACTAATCATTGTATACATGCACCAGCATTGGACGATAATGATGTTATAAAAAAAAAAACATTAAACAGGATGGAAAGCCAATGGACTCGAGATGGATTAAATAAATACAAACGCAAACCTATTTACGCTGCCTTTTTGACTTGTATGTCTGACTGCCTGAGCGGGAAATCGTAAGCCGTGTCAATACGGCTCAGCAGAAGGATCTTGGTCTTTGATTTCAAAAGTGGTGGGTTCCATTTCCCACTCAGGCAGTCTGACGTATAAGTCCAAAAGGCAACGTAAATAGGTTTACATCCATATTTATAAAAAAAAAAAAAAAGCCCTCCCCTCACCGATTTTTTTCCCCGAAAAAACAAAAAGACTGAAAAACAACTTTGTTTTTTAAGTGGCCTCAGTCCTTAGGTAATCATGGTAGCTAGTATATGCATAAATTTAAACTTTTGTGACCCCTCACGAATCTGATGCCAGCGCGTCTGTATTTTTGAAGGGGATGACTGCAGTACTTAGAACTGTATCGAGGGAAGTGGCAGCTTTTCTCCTTTTTAGCATTCTCCTCGCTGCGTTAACTATTTGGGATGTCCCTTTGCCAATCGGCCTCCATTTGCATAAATTTTACTCTTAATTTGTGCATAACGATTGTAAAACCTGGCGTCCGTTGCGTTACTTCCGGCTAGGGATGGCACGATACATAACATTTGTTTTATCCTGATAAAATTTAGACGTACACTGCGATAATCGATAATTTCTCGATAAAACATTTTGAGGCTGGAATAACCAATTTAATTTTGGTAAATTAAAAAAAAAAAACCTGGCGGAAGCTTACAGTGCACCTTCACTAGTGTGAATTGTGTGGCACTCGCCATTTGGCCAATAGACATGAAAACGCACTTGCATTGTCCATTGCTTCGTCACCATGTAGAAACAATTTAACAGTTGTGCTGCCATTTAAGGCTTAAATATTGTTTTCTTGAAACTAACTCCAATCAGCTAAAGTGGCTAACAACAGTATTGCTCACTTGATTGGAGAGCACTTGTAATTCTGCACCCAATGCCGCAAACCGCTTGTTTCTAGCTATTACGGTTTCCGAGATATGACAATTTAGGCATTGGGGTTCGCATGATAATTCCATAAATCGGAAAAAGCGCGATACGATAATCGACGAAATTTTCTTATCGCGATTCGCGATATTATCTATTATCGTGCCACCCCTACTTCCCCGCTCGTGCTTGATCACCACTCTCTCTTTTGCCGTGGCCACAGCAAGTTGTGTGTTGATAGCGGAATACAAAGTGTTTTCGCGTGGAAAAGCAGTGTTGTTTACATCGACGAACGCTTGTGATTGTGCCTAACAAAGGTACGTCCTGAGTGATGCGTATCGATTACTCGGCAGATGGCGGGAGTGCTGAGCGGTTTGTTGGGATTCGGGGAAGACGGCGTCGGGCGTGGTTCAAGATGGCGGTGCCGTTAGGCCTACCGAAGCGGTTAGTGATGTTGGCCCGACCGTTTCTTGGGAAGTTTGGCAGAGTTGATGCTAGCCTGCCGCTATTAGATAAGAAAATTACTAAAAGTATTGCTATAAGCGTTGCATGAAAGAAGGAGAGAAAATAATTTCCGAAGTAGACGTAATTGCCGTCTTGAAACGATGATTGGCGTGGCAGGTGTCCGAGCCATGACGATGATGGGTCAGGCAGGTGTCCGAGCCGTGAAATCCGTTTAAGGGACGTGCGATCATGTGTGTTGCCGAGCTGAGATTGATGTTGACAGGAAAAAGAGTGCGTGTGTATACATTGGTAGTGAACGCCAACGGGGGGGGGGGGGATGCGGTAATGCAGCTCGAGGCGGTGGTGAAGATGAGTGCGAATATGAGTATGGCGATGAAATAGAAATGTTTGGCAACTGTTTGAGACAGAGGAGATTTGGCAAGAAAAGCCACATGAGTGGTATGCAAGCGCAGAAACCAAAAAGGTGATCTGGTTGGTGAGAGTGTGTGGCCTGTTGGTACGGTGACCCAATTACCGAATGCGGGGACATTAATACGCCCAGTGTGGGTATGGGATCCGGTCTCCTGAGTTGTGAGGATCAGTGAAGTCGTTGGGTGCATTAGTGCAAGTTTAGGAGTCCTCCCCCCCCACCCCGAGTGCCTTTGTGTCACTCTTTGACTGACCTATTCTCGGCAGTTTAGTGTATCGTACTTTGGCAAGGCTACAATGGCAGCGTTAGGCCGTTATCGCTTGGGTGTCGGGTTTTCCCCGTATTTCTGCGCAGGCTTTGATTCACAGGTTCCTAAAAGGTGTGTTTATTGCGGTCGGTAACCGCCGCAGTATGATTGATTTGGGCATAGTGTGGTAGCCCACCACTTGCTGACGTGGTTTCCGCCGTGTGAATTATCTTTAGAGGCCTTGAATTTTGAAACGTACAGGCTGTTGGCCATAGGTTCTGGGAACTGGGTTGGCGAAGTGAAGTGGTTAGAGTGCGACATGGCAGTGCGTCAGCACAAGACACCACCGTTTAATTATTATTTTTTTTTGCGGTTGCATCGTACTGCGGAAGCCGGAATGGGCGCCCTGCGTTGCTAGGAGTCGTACGTCAGCAGACGGAGCCGCTCCGTGGCCCGGGGTGCGACAGCCAAAGGAGTCCGTCCGGATCGACTGCTGTTTTCCTATGTTCGGCCGCAGGGGCCGGTGAACAAGCGGTCATACAGTGGCTGTACGCAATGCTGCATTCTGCAAGTATGGACATAGGGCAGTTTGGGCATTTTTTCCACTCTGGCTGCAGTGGCGTCTGCAGCGAGTGGTGGTGGTGGTGCCTAGCCATCCAAAAACAAATAATGGTTATGGGCCTCGTCGTCTGTTTTCCACTCACACTATCTCCGAAAACTGGCTGGAGGCCTGGCAGGCCAGCTTTTGCAGGGAGTGCATAGACTGAGTCTGCTGTGACAGGACAGAGTAGGTCGCCGGTGCTGTGCCACGTTTTGAAATCTATCCCAACTACTTAACACAGAGAATTGAAGATTCTTCCTGGAACTTGTTCTCGCAGGAGAAGTTCTCAGAGTAGAAAACGACGAAACTGTGATAACCCTTTATAGCCTGACGTCCTTTTAAATGGACAGCTACTAAACAGCAAAAAACCCGCAGCGCGAGTTTTGTGAGGGGTCCCATTGCGCAGTGCGAGCTTTGTGAGGAGTCCCCGCGGACCCCGAGCAAAGCGAGCAGCAACAGCCCAGTGGTCAGCATCCTCGCTCTCCGAACGAAGTGAATCCCGGTTCTAATCCCGCGACCGAACCAACTATCGTATGGGACTTTAAAAAAATGCATCCAGTTTGACATGGGCATTAAAGTGTTAACTTCCTTACCCACCCGCCACCACTTGTGCAGGTACATGTGGTCACCAGTCGGTTGGAGGCAGCGGTGAACGAGCGCGAGAGAGGAAGTAGGACCGGAAGTGACGCAACGGGCACTAGGTTTTACTTTGTTATGCCTAAATTAAGAGTAAAATGTATTCAAATGGAGGGTTAAAGTGGCCGATTGGCAAAGGGATATTCCAACTAGTTAACACAGCTTCGTCATATTCTACTCGAAGAACTTAGATTCTCCTGCGAGAACAAGTTCTCTGGTAGAATCTTCAATTTTCAACTCTTAACATGGTTTCTTGACCCACTTATCCAAGTAATGGGTTGCCATTGACAGTTTTTGGTAAGGGCTTCTTGATCCTACACTACCAGTGGCAAAATTACCTTATTAATTCGCCGCTGACACATCTATTGGTTTTTGGAAATTTTTCTTTTCTGGAAGTCCCCAAATTCAACAAGCTTTTTAGTTGTGTTACTTCACTCGCTCATTACATGGAAAATATGTATCTTATCCTACTGTTCCACTGATTCAGGTATTCCTCCGATTCAGATGCTGTGATTTTGTACTGTAAAAAGTGTCGGAATATCAATTCAGCTTGTAGCTTTTTCAACTCTCAAACAATGCCATAGTTTTACAAGTAAAAATTACTATATGACCAAATGTCTATCAATTTTTAAGGCTCGGCCGATACCAACTTTGACCGATCCGATCCGATACCGATACGGTCCGATGCTACATCACCGATACCGATGCCGATACTTCAATGCATTACTTCCAGTAAAGTTAATGTTTCTACAATATTCAGAAACAAAATTTGATGAAAAATTCCGAATCTCAAAGCTCCATCAGCAAGCATCTTGCAGTAAAGTGCGCTTTTTGCAAACTGTTTTTGGTTTTTGTTAAATAAATTGAGAACGACTGAAGCTATCGCTCTGAAATTAGCACCATTGGAAAGCCCTCGAAAAAACGGTTAAAATGGTGTATTGGAACATAAAAAACGGACAATTTTTGGCGAAGATATCGCAAAAACCGATATTTGACCAAAGAGTTAGCCGATACGATACGCTACCGATACCGCTAGTATCGGTGCCGATACCGATGCCAATATCGGTATCGGCCGAGCCTTATCAATTTTACATAATAAATTGATAAGCGAAGCGATTTTCGGCTGATCACAATAAGTTCAGCCGGCTCACGAATTTTGCAAAACACCAGATTTGAGTTTTGAGTCCTACATTTTTAATTTCGTTGTGCGGAATTTACACTGTAAGACTCAAAACTTGAGAGCCTGATGAAGACTTAAGACTAAACCTCGGCCGAAACCGATATTGGTATCTCAAAGCGATAGCTTCAGTCGTTTTCAAGTTAGGCTGCTTAACCAAAAAACAAACGTTACTGCAAGAAGCTTGCTCATAGAGGTTTGAGATTGGAAATTTTTTTATCAAATTTTATTTTCAAAATTTCAATATTAACAAACTAGCGCTTTATTATGCAACTTATTTCTGAATATGGAAGAAAGAAACATTAACTTTACTGGGGGTAACTGTATTGCAGTATCAGGATCGGTGAAGAAAACACCGGGCCGTATTGGTATCAGATCGGCGAAAGTTGGTACATTGGCCAAGCCTTCCTGAACACAAAAGGTGCTGAACTTATTGTAAATTCGCTTTCTCTTAAATGTAATATGTGTAATTGATAGACATTTGTTCATAGTATAATTTTTACTTGTAATATTGTTCCAGATCACAGTAAAGTGATCCTGTCGGCATTCAGCATGCCATATTTCAAATGGACAAGGCCAAACTATGAAAAAATGCTCTCTACACCAGCAGATGGAAGAAGTACCAGTTAATAATTCTAAAATGCTCCTGTTTCATACCATTGAAGGAATGCCACCACTCAAGTGACATAGTTGGTGATGCTTTTATTAACCAGGCCCACTGAATGGGGTCATGCATCCTGCAGAACTACGTAAAAATTTTAAATCTTGGGTGTTTGTCAGTTATACATAGGTAGGCTAGTATTTATTAGCAAAAACATTTGGATTACCACATTACACTAGAGGAATATTAAATAAACCCTCCGACTGAATTTTTGTATCATTACGTTAGGTATTAGAATTAATGTTATGCGGCATCAGATGTCAATAGGTGTTGGTGCTTAAGCCATACAAAATTTTAAAATGCCTGCGTTAGAGGACGACGCGAGCTTAGTTCGCAATTACTGGAGGTTCAAAGTCACACTATGACCAAAAGATAGTCAAAACACATAGAATTGACTTGCAAATTTTTGGCTGATAATAAAAGTCTGTTACAGTGGACACCACTTACAAAGAACAGGGCTCGAATTGTCTTAGAAAAATTGCATAGCAGAAATGCGATACATAATAGAAATTTGCACAGCAATCATGAAAAAATGATTAGCAACTTTTAAAAAATAATTTATTTAGTAAGAAAACAAAAAGTTTACTTTATTTGAAACAATAGCCATTTTTGTTTCACATTTACTTTGTTACACACACGGATGCTTGGTCAAGACTATGGCATCCAATGCACATTAAGACTATTTTGACCTGTGTCTGAAACGAAAGCGCCACCAACTAAATACTGAAGGTGATGGTAGGACGAATGATTTCCCAGAATGCATGTGCAATGTTTGGCCTGCCTATAAATTGGGAGGGATTAGCATCTCCGTGTCAGCCACCACGATCATGATTAGCCTATTATGTTGTCTCCTTTAATACAGTTGCGTCGCTAAACTGCGATACATTATTTAATTTTGCATCGCTAAAGTTTAAATTTGTGGTGCAAATTGCGATGCGATACCGCTCATTTTGAGCCCTGAAAGAACCTCAAAGGACAGTGATAAACGTTCCTTATAACCGAATATTCTTTATATCAGAAGAGAATAGCACTAAATCTGTTAAAATGGTTGTTGTAATCTGTTCTTCAGCCTTCATCAAGTACACGGGTTTGCAGGAAGTTTTTATAGA